>CAJPEX010005811.1:0-14874 GCA_905338405.1 Notodromas monacha | reverse complement strand
GACAAACTTCCGCAATGCACCTTTCGCACGGCAGAGTTGCCAAAGAGGGAACTGCACGCGACGAAATTAGCATGGAACAGATGTCTCTTTCAAACCACGCGCAAGCTAAAGTAAGATCTTTCAAAATTATTTCGCAACCCGTTTGTGCAATTATCCGCGAGATTTTCGAAAAATCTGAAAATTATTCGAAACGTGTAATAAGTATTCAATATGGAAAATATTCTTAACAGAAAAATCGAACGCAAGGAATGCTTCATGACAAAATCAATTCCTTCAACGTCACGAAGTAACTCCGATTTGGGTTCAATCGGAGAAGCACTTCGTACAGTAAAATAAAAAAAATGGTAAATTAAATCGACGAAGATTTTTAGAGCTAAGTACGCGTTTAACATCATTCCCGCAAATTCCGTAGTGAATTAGCTGGAAAATTCAGTCAATGCGAAAGAAAATAAAATGGTTCAAGAAAAATATTGAGAACAGTAGTGTCGTACCTCAACGTACGAGCCATTTTTCTTGTAAGATAATTGAAATTTGTTGGTAATAGCGAATCAGATGTCCATTTGATAAAAGTCCTAGTATGGATAGCTTTACTGCGTTATAACTTCACCAGTCTTACATTTATAATTTTTTAATTACGGTGCACTATTTTTGATCGAGCTCAACGCGACTATCTTCGTTTGAAAGCGTTAATATTAAGCGTTTATTATCGTTCGATCACGTTTCGCGGTACAACATGTTACATTTTCTTATTTTTGGTTTTTTAAACAGACATTTGTCGACATGAACATTACCAGCATTTCCTGATGATTTTCCTTTTTATTTGAGAGTCAGGAAGTGATCTCCAAGCATTTCTTTTTTTTAATCAGAGCTTTATGTTTCGGCGAAAGGCTCATCCATGCGTCCATTTTTTGTTGCGATGTACGCTTTGCAATGTAAAATTCCTTATTTATTCAGATAAAGTCTAAATCAGCAGGTTTGCACATCAGAGCCAGAGATGGCAATTTCTGACCGCAGCTGCCACGGCGGATAATTCCTCTCTCGCAAAAATCCACCCAATTGCAGTAATTGAGTCCACCAAGCCGCACGTGAAATAACGATATCANAGAAAACTGAACTCGTGAGTTTGATGCGTGTAAGCGTGTGGCGAGGTCTCGACAGCTCCCAGCATTTCGTATGCATGAGAAACTTGTTCCGCAACTCGTGTGCTCCGAGGAATCGGGCACAGCGAAATGAAAGCCCTTGTGCAACGTTCTCTGCCGAAAACTTGCAATGGTATATGCTCTGGTGTAGCTAGAAATACGTTATTCAATGGTTCATATGCCATTTTTAAAAGTCGAAACAAAAATTGTGTTGTGCGACAGCACCTGGTATACTCGGAATAAACCTGATATGCCTTCCGGGAATTTTGAAAATTTTAGAGATTATACGCATCATTAATCTCATCAAACCTTTGTTATATAATGGCTGAACCGGAAATTGTTCGGCGGAATCTCGGCTGCTCCTCGTGGGGTTGCTCTTTTTTCTACAATCGCTTTCGGACAAAATAACATGGGAAAAGAGTGGAATTAATTGTAGAATAATCTATGAGATTATAATTAACTGAAGCTGCTACGCGCGAGGAAAGATGCAGTAATCTCCACCTTTTGAGAAGCGTAAAACGTAAGGATTAATATGGTTTTACCAGCATTATCCTAGCTTTAAATCTCAACATAAGATGAACTGAGACATACAATCGTAATTATAGTATTTAAAGCTGTGAATTATGGTAATCTTTATCTGATTTTGAATGTTGCTTTCAGCACTTGATTAAATTACTCTATTGATCTGGGTACTTTTCCGTGATGTCAAGAAAGGCCACAGAAATATAATATTTGTGACTTTTCAATTCCAACCGAGGTCAGAATTTTAAATTCGTCTCAAACTGGTTTCCTTCCCTAAGTTTTCTCATCGGTGATTGATGAGTTTGTCCCGCATGGATAACAAACAAATTTCATCATTAGTGTAACTTGTTTCGGATGCAATGAAGTGAGATTTCGGATTGTAAGGATTACTGTATGTATCCTCTCATTTAATTACATCGAGGCATCAACATAAGGAAAACCCGACCTACAAAAAATCCGATTTACAGACACAGGCCGAAGTTTCAAAAAAAATATTAAACATTAATTGTCGAAATCTTGAAATCTCGAACAAATTGAGCTAATAATATTAACTTGAAGTCAAAATAAATCGTATTATTCATGTGAAATAATTTATGTTCCAACTGGGCTAATTTCGTGCTTCTCCTTTTACAATTTGTTTTCTTTTCATAAACTGTTGGCAGTTTATGAATGTGCGTGCTTATTTTTTACACTTTGGCCTCGTTTTCGTACCAATTTGGGCAGATTCGGTGTGGTTTTTCTTTTTGTTGAACATTTACTTAAAAGTTGAGATAATTACTGTATTCTTATTGATTTTTGAGAAATTCTTGGACATTTTCGCCAAACATGGGAAAATATGTTCGCATCGAAGTTTCTGAGATAATCTGATTCAACATGCGGATGTTCTGACATGTTGTGGAAGCAATCTGGAAAGTAATTATGTCAAAATTTCGGGGCCAAACAGAGTGCCACAAATGCAGCGCTGATTTTGGCACCTCACCACGATTCAGCTGTCTCACACAGCGCGGAAAAAAAAAGATTTTTTTCGCACAACTCGTGCAATATTTTTCTTCTTTGGAAATACGTGGGGATGAAGATTGCTTTTGCGTTTTTTTGGCGGAAAGAAAAAAAACCAGACGAAAGGAAGATGGAGCAGGTCTGGAACTGAGGAAACGGCGAGAGGAAGAAAAAAAAGGAGAAACGTTGAGGCGTATGTAGAGGTACAATCCGCACGGAGCCGACGGGGTTATTTCCTCGACTGCTCGTCAGAACAGTGTTGCCAATTCCCTTTTTAAATAAAATTCCGGGTTACGGATTGATCAAACAGATGGATGTAAAGAGCTTTTAGGGTTGATTCGAGTATGCACACCGGGGGGGGGGGGGACCGCGGAAGTGGGCGTGATTTACTTCCGGCTACAATGCTTGTGATGTGCTTTCGAGTTTTTTCAAGGGCTGATTTATCTGTGGTTTATATCTTGGCACTGACTAAAATTAATCGCAAATGAACGAGATATCTGTCATTTTCTGAACATATATCTTATATACCCTCTACTCTTTGAGAAAACAGAAAAGAAATGCCTCAAGAAAAGAAGGACTCGTAAAAATGCAAAAATCTAAAAATGTGTAACTTAACAATTTTGTGGTTAAAAGATCGCTATCAAAAGTTTCTACCTGATTGCTTCTGACTGTGAGCAAGAACTTGTGATGATAGCCCGAGTCATCAGTTTTTATGCAATGTCTTCATTCGCGAGGCGTCCGTTATCCGAATTATTGCTGACTTTTTCATTCCAGGTTTGCAAAATTTATTATTAATTGATTTTTAATGTGAAATTTGACATACTGCAACAGCATATAATACTGTACAGTATCTCCAAAACAAAAGGGATACTCAACACATTCATGATCGTTGAAAAAAAGCTTTCATCCCCTATCAAAATACTGCCGTACAGTATTTCCCATAAAAGATATTCTTTCAATTTCTATTTTTTTATTTCTCATCATCCAAAGCAAAGATCACTGACATTATGAGTTCTCTTCCGGTGATCAAAAATGCAGTATGCGAGGCATCCGTTATCCGAGGTTCCGCTGAATGATCTTTTCCAGATTTCAGAAAATTTTCCTAAAAGATTTATAAAAATATATGTTCAACGTGATATTCTTCGCCACCAAGAATCTCAGAAATGATAAAATTGATCAAGACGATCATATAAATGCGGAATAAAAAAAACTTGATCCATTTTTATCCCCTTGCAAAAATAAGCTGTCAGTCGTAAGAGGAATTTCCCCATCAGAAATCTTTTTTCCCTAAAATCCGTTCTTCATTATATCCGCTAATAGAAGCAAACATATGTTCAACGTGATATGTAGAATACTACTGCAAGGAAATATTTTATGAACAGCAGCAATGCCTAATACTGTATAATAAAAAATTCAGAGAATAAAAGCGTTCCATTTGTGTTTTCCCCTTGAAAAATCTGAGAATAATTGTCCCAGCCCCCCGCCTAAATACGAGTATATGCAGTATTCTTTTCTTGCTTTCCAAAATAAAGATTGTCTCAGCAACACGAGTCCAAGTCCAACCTGATGAAAATATATAAATAATAAAATACAGCTATGTATGCTGTGGATTAAATTCTCACAAAAAGAGGCGGAAATTTGAAAATAAAACACAAAATCAGCCGTGGAGTGCAGCTGGGGATTTCTTTTATGAAATCCCAAAAGAAAGTGATAAAATGTATTTCAATTTTTAACTCCAAGAAATTCACACACTTCTTCACATAAAACACAATAGATGAAAAAGATAACCTTCACAATCACACACTTGCATTGCAACACAACTCTTTTTTAGCCTTTTCTTCTGCACACCTAATTTTGTAAAACCTTTGGAAGGTACAGATTAAAATCTCTAGTATTCAATTAATATGGCTGCCATCTAACAGCAATCAGTGTGCAGATACAGCAGTACATTAAGGTACCAAATTACAGTGGCCCCCCGCCTAACAGACCTCCCATGTAAGGGATTTTTGCCAAACAGACCAGCTCTGCAAGCAGTTTTTTCTCCCACCCAACAGACAAAATCCACCAAACAGACTTCTNAAATCCGCCAAACAGACTTCTTTTGGTTTAAAATTAGTGTTGAAAATTGAAATTTTTAATTTTTTATGTAATTGAATTCGTATAAAGGACTTTTCGTCCAACAGACTCACCCCTTGCACAAATCAAGTCCGTTAGACGGGGGTTGACTGTATTCTGTCACAGATGCATTTGCGACGTCCGTTATCCGGGGTCAAATAATCCCCCGAATGAATATATTGTTTCGTCCGTGTGAGGCTTTGGCAACACTGTGCAGGGCGTAGAAGCCGTGGCTGGCCCGCTGCTGCTGCTGCTGCATGCTGGTACAGTATATCCCCCCCCCCTTATCCAACGAGGACTGGATTTTCGCCTCATTTTCGCCTCTCTCTCTCTTTATTTTCACGAGGCCCGCGGTCGTGTCTGCCGCGTGTTGGGCTGGGGCGAGCTGGTGCAGGAAAGGACGTGGGCGCGTATGTAACGTGTGTGCGGGGTCCGAATATTCGAAGATGGCAGGACTAGGGACGTATTGATGGATGGCCGGATCGCGTGATCCCAGGAAATTGAAACATGAAAAAGCTCCCTTGCCCTCAGGTCCGGCCTCGGCTTTTTCTCTCCCTCTCTCTCTCTCTCAGTGTATATATTTCTTTCTTTCCCTCAACCTCTCACGTTCTTCTTCCTCTCTCTCATTTCCTATCCTGTCCATTTTCACATAAGCGTATTATATACTATGTCTACCTCGGTTCCCAGCCAGCCTCTTTGCTCGTTTTCTTCATTTCTTCCCTTTCTTCTCCTTTCCACCATTTCGAGCAGTGCAGTGCGTGGAAAAATCGCGCAGAAAATCTACACAGAAATGCTTGGTATGTACAGTATATTACAGTACAGTACTGTTGAGTTGGAGCTCCAGCAAACCAACATTGCATTCCCGTCTTTCCTCTATAAGTGGAGAAAATTTTGAAGAGGAATGTGGTGTTGGATAAAGTTTCAGTTTCTTCTTCTTATATACTGTAGTTTAAATGTCCGCAGTGGGAGGAACGACCAGTAGGATCCTACAGGGGTCTGGGGGGGAATAATAAGGACGGTGTGTAACATGTGTCTGTGGCCTGTTTGTTTACTGTTTGTTTCTTCCATGAAAAAAACGCATTCAGTACATTAAGTTGTCAGGATGGCCAAGTGGTTTAAGGCGCTGTGTTCAGGTCACAGTCTGGTTCTGCAGGCATTGGTTCAAATCCCATTTCTGCAATCATTTTTTAATTTTTGTTTTGTTTTTTTTGTCCGCACTGCAGATGCTCTACTACTTGATAAGATTAGTCAGCGTAGTACGGTATTATTACTGTATACACCGTGGGTCACCCTCAATAAAATGGGGACGGATGTGAATACTTCTCAAACTATGTAAATATGTTTTAATTTCTGCTTCTTCGGTCTCATTTTCCTATAGACTTCCATGGGAAAATTCTTCATCACTTTTCATGTACAGTACGTCAAAAAATATTTAAAAAATATTTCCACAGTACATAATGCATTGATAAAAATTTCCCAATTTGAAAAATTCGAAGAGAACCGGGTCGGAAAAAAATCACTCAGAATCTGCCTCTTTGGCATGAAAAGGATAGAGCCAAAAGGGAGAACAAGCAAACATATTGCTGTGCTATACACAGTCGACGGAGAAACAAAAACTATAAAAAGAAGAGTACAATGTTAACCTATTGTGATAAATAAATTAGATTGAATTTACTACACTAATTACAGTATAAGATGAATTTTTACGTTTTGTTTTTGATAATAGCTCAATTTTACGACGAGATCTCATTAATTTGTACAACACAATTTTTCGACTTTCTGGAATATTTTGTCAGTGTCCATATTTTGGGACATTGTTCAGAATTCACGCACATTTTTCTTGTTTAAATTTCCTGGAAGTTCTATTGTCCGCATGTAGGGGGATCTCTATATACTCGGTACCGCTGCATATCGCATTTTGAGGTTCGAATCTATTTTTTCTGCCAAAATTCAACCAGTGGAATCAAGATGATTCGATTTAGTGGGCGATATTATCTTTTGAGGGAACCGGTTAAAAAATGAAAAGGAGTAACTCCTGAAGCAAGTTCGCTAAATAAATTATATTACCCAGGATACTCTAGTATGCTGTATTGATGAGCCGTGTCACTGGGAAAAAGTTTTCTTGGCGCATTAAGTGTGACATATATGAAGAAGAAGAATGCGTCATTATATCTTGCGAAGAGAATTAGAGTTGGCAAATTCTAGTTATGTCTAACGTACGTAACTGCAATAATCCTGCCGAATACTCGCGCTTGAATTCTTCTGCAACAGCTCATGATGATGATGATTGAATCATTTCTTTTATGCTCCAAGCATTCGTAAATGCCTATGCTAGTGAATTGAAGTCCATACGTCTTTCACTCGAAAGAAGGGTAATGAATTTTGCACGACGATTTCGCAGGCTGAAGGAAGTAAAAAATTCGCGTTGCATGATCGGATCGATTACATCGATTGAAGCAGAAGCGCATCATTCATTTCCCCCCCCCCCCTCCCCCTTGAGGCTAATTTTCTTCACGTTGCCAATGAAAATTTGTTTGCTGACCCGGATGATAAATTGAGGCTCGTTTTTGCCTCGATTCTTCACTCTGTCCTCACCTTTTTTTCTGTACTCTAGCTCCTGGCACAAATGTTTTGGTTCCGAATTGTTGTCGTCGAGGTCTTCTGTCATCGTTTCTGATGGTTGCTGCGTATAAATAAATGTAAAGTGCTTTCCATTGCGTGCTGCCGATTGGTCATAAACGTTTATGATCGAACCTTGTCAAATAAATCAGAAAGTCTCCAAAACGTTATAGGAATTATTTTGGATTTTTGTTCGGCCAAGTATGCGAATAAGTTTTCCGCCAATCTACAGCGGGAGCTCCGAGATGCGGACATGAATACTGTACTTCTCAGATTGCGTCCGTATATATATGTTGTAACATCCGCATGCTTGTTCACATGTTCCTTGAGACTTCAATGGGGAAATTTTGAATCACTTCAAAGTAACAAATGGAAAAAAGTCGGACAAAAATGCAATAAAAAAAATTTTCTTCATTTCAAGATTCTGGAAATAACTGCGAAGAGGAAAACCACATAAGATCTGCTCTTTCAGCATGAAAAGAAGTCTGAAAGTCAAAGAAGAAGTAGACATACTAATATACTGCGCAAAAAGTGATGAAAAACCTCGAAGAGAAGAACCCCCTATCTCGAAAATTAATTCACGCTATTTATTTTGTCTTCTTGTCATCGGCAAGAGCCCAATAAGTGTAAGGAATGTAAAATGTTTTCACCACGTAAAAGTGATGAAAAACCTCGAAGAGAAGAACCCCCTATCTCGAAAATTAATTCACGCTATTTATTTTGTCTTCTTGTCATCGGCAAGAGCCCAATAAGTGTAAGGAATGTAAAATGTTTTCACCACGTAGGTTTTATTTATTTTGGTCAATTGTCATGAACTTGAGAAATTTTCCAGAAGGCAGGGGGCAGGTTTTTCTTCCCTAAAGTGTGCTATAAATTGAATTGATTTATTCGACAAATAAATTATGCAGGATACTCTATATTCAAGTAAGTGAGGTAATTCATATCCTTTTTCCTTCAGAAAACTTGAACGATTAAATTTTAATATGGTTAATTTTTTCTTAAACTGTACTTCCCCTGAAACCTTGAATCGAAGTCAGATCTATCGATATTTGGAATGCCGAAATCCGGCCGATTCGAACATCTCGGTTCAGTGATTTTGAATGGGGTTGCCGTCTTGCACAAAGTATCCAGAACACGATTTCTGTTCTTTTTTTTTAAAGAAAAGGACCATGAAGTGAATCGAAGCCGAGTTGAACGACCTGAAAGATGTCATAGCGGGAAACCAAGTCCGACATTCGAGAATGAGGACGAAATAAGCGGCGAGACGGTCTAACGATCCCAACAGAAGTTCGTCTGGCACTGTGACACTGCACAGCTGGCAATCCATGTTTGCTCAGTTCATGCGCATTTCTTATTGCATCATAATTGCAACATGAATAAAATAAAAGACGCGAAAAAAATCCCATGTCTACAAGACGCGGGAATCTTCTGAAGTTTTATTGATACTTTACCTTGAAACAGCGCAATTTCTGCATACAATTCGCATACAATACTGCTTTCGCTCTTAGTTTTGTGAACGACCCGTGAGACAAACATCGAAGCAAAATTTAGCCCGTGGACAAAGTTTTGAAAGCAAATTTGAGCTTAGTTATGGAACGAATCAGAAGGCTTCGTTTTATGAGCGACTGTTGAGTTCCAATTCGCAATGTTCACGAACAATTTGGTTGGACTGAATTATCCGCGAGGTTTTGTTTAAATATTCTCTTTGTAAGTGCTTTATTCATTCGGATTTATTTTGCTCGATATGATATCAGTTTCCATTACAGTATTGCGCATAAAGTGTTCTCGTAATTTTCAGGATGGAGAAACTGGACTCCTTGAGAAATTCTTTGAAAGATTCGAATCCCGAATAAACATTTTCTCCATTTAGCGAGATAATATGTGAAGAAACATAAAACGCAAAAACAAGAGCATTTGTATTCGAATATAGCAAACTTATTGGGATTTAAAAGTTGCGTAGGAACAACTTGCCGCGGGTTTTCATTTCTTTTTGTTACCTTGATAAGTTTTTAACCCATTTTAATTTCTTGCTGAATCTTGAGTTTTCAGCCGTCATTATTGAGCATGAGGTTTTGTCGTAATTTTCAGGATGTAGAAACATAAGTCATCCTTGCCAAATCATTGGAATGAGTCGAGTCCTGCAGAAAACTATCCCTCCATTTTGCGAGATAAAATTTGAAGCAGAAGAAGAAGAAGAAAACGCTCATCAACATGAGCGTTCACATTTTAATGTAACATTTTGCTTTGTATTGGAATGAGTCGAGTCCTGCAGAAAACTATCCCTCCATTTTGCGAGATAAAATTTGAAGCAGAAGAAGAAGAAGAAAACGCTCATCAACATGAGCGTTCACATTTTAATGTAACATTTTGCTTTGGACGTAAAAGTTGCGTCGGTACCATTTTCGCTTAGGATTTTCAAAGCGGGTAATGAGAGGGTTCCAGGAAACCCGAAATTACTGAACGTATGATTCCGCCCGTTCTGCGGCTCACTTTTAACCATCGGGGGGCCCGGAATGAAAATGCTGCGTCCGGACTCGGAGAGGTCATAGAGCTCAGGTCAATTCACGTGTACGACCCTGCGTTGCAACAAGGCTCACAACGAGGGTCAGCAATTGCGCATGCTGTGATTCAGTTTCTTTTCGCAACAGTTGACGCGTAATTTTTTATTTTTATTTTTTAGAGAGATAGAGATTCAATAGGCAAAAGTCGAATGTTGGTAAGTTCCAGGGGATGTAGAAGTACGAAAAGTATGCAGTATGAAAGTTTTTGCCGTTTCAGTTCGTCCGGAAAATTCCACGAATGACGACGTGAAGCTTTATTCAATACTTCTTGAAATTGGCTTATCCTTCAAGTACTTCACTGTAAAGGGTGAGCTAATCATGGAGGCGATTTTTAAAAACACGACGAATGATTAACGACGTTCGGTTGTAGTAAAACTGTTCGAAAGCGTGATTTTTCAAACAGTATAGTATTGACAAAATTAATTACGAGAAAATCTCGATTAATTTCCAACTAGATTTTAGGGAAAAATGGTACAAATCCTTTTTAATCAAGTCAACACTGGAATGAATAGCTAGACTTCCCGAACGATTTTTCCAAACGCTTCGTTCAATACTGTATTTCGATATATTTTCTTTATTTGAAGGAAATTGAGAAATGTGTCATTCAATACAGTACTTTCAGTACAATATACAGTATTCTCTCAATAGGTTTAAACAATAAAAAAAATTCCAGGATATAATGAACTAATTTTTCTTTCAATGTTCATAATTTTGTATCGATGCACTGCTGAGAAGTTCTAGTTTTAGCCAAAATAATTCACTGCTGGACTTCTTGCGAGTTCATTTCATGTTCCAGTTCCAGAGAAAAATCTTCCGGATTATGATCTTCACGGAAAAGCTCAACAAGGAGAATATAATGCAGCAGGCTGATTCTCAATCGGATAATTTTTAGCATGTCGTTGACAAGTCGCTTCTCAAAAGTTATTTTTTTCTTTATTCGAACTAAAAATTTGTGGAGATGATTCGCAGTTGTTCATGCATCTTGCTGAGGACGAAGAATTGTAATGATCCCGTGACATGCAAACGAAGCTGAACAACCGGTTTCGTCTGTTCCCAGGGCATTTTTCGAAGGCACGACACCTCGATAATTTGAAATCAGGGCCGCCATCCGGCTGCCATACCCAAGCAGGGGGGGGGGGGGATCATTATCGAGGCCCCAATGGTAACCCCCACAGCTGTGCACACCTGGTCATCATGGCTACATAGCAGTTTGCCGACTCCCCGGTAATTCCCGAGTGTCGTTGTCGTTGTTTGTCGTCTTCCTTCCCGAACTTCACCTTTATTTTTTCCCCCTTTTTATTTTTTATTTTATTCCTGTGAGTCTATCATCGAGGGCAGTAAACAAAAGGAGGGTCTAGGGGGGTTGGAGGGCGAAATAAGGTCGTAAAACCTGCAACGATCCGAGCCCATGGGGAAAAATGTCGGGATATTTTTCACACAAAAAAAAAAAAAAGCCAGGAGCGATGTTTTTCTTTTTTCGAGAAATTTCTGTCGGTGTACGAGAACCTGAGAACTTACGAAGCGAATGTGGGTTCGAATCAACGGGATTATCGTACATTTCTCGGTTTTCATACATGCCAAAAATGTTCCACCTTGAGATTCACAAATCTCGAACAATTCAAGACTTTTTATTTCAAACTTCTAAATGACTTGATGACTTCGAAATTTTCTGCGTGATGATATTTTGAGTCAAATGAATTGAATTTTTGAATCACATCTGAACTGAGTAAAACTTCCTGAATTTCAAGAGCCGCCTGAATATTTTTTTTCATGCAGTTACAGAGTATCAAATATAAGTATTGACCCCTTCTGAGATGTGCATCTGAAATGTAATTCAGTGAATAATGACGGAATTTTTGGAAATCATGAAAGCACCACACTATTTTTATACGTCAGAAATCGCTGTTGAGGCGTTCGGTTTCTACACGACACGTACCTAGTTCAGTAAAAGAAACGAATCGATTATTATCTTCTTTTTTTTTTTTTGCTCTCAGAGTATTTTACTCCACTTCTATTGATTGCTTCAAAGAGAATAAAACCTTCATGAATAGAATGAAGAAAAGTTTCTACATGACACGTACGTAGTTCAGTGAAAGAAACGAATCGATTATTATCTTCTTTTTTTCTCTCTCAGAGTATTTTACACCACTTCTATTGATTGCTTCGAAGAGTGAATAGAATGAAGAAAAGAACAAAATCCGCGGAATTTTGTTTTTGTCCCCAGAAACGCTGCAAAATCGTGAGTCTCAAAATGCAGATCAAACTTTCAATAGCATCTCACGTGAAGAGTGGTTTCGATGGCCGAAATTCGGTCTCCCCCGGAAAAGCGGTCATGAATGCCGTTGCTCGGGGAATTACAGCATGGCCCAGCATGTCTCGTTGTGTCCGGACTCCGTAGTGGAGAAATTTCTTTCTCGTTTTTCTTCCAACACAAAAACAACAATGAGAGAAGAAAACAAAAATGAAGTCGGAAGGGAAACGAATAAAAAGGAAAGAATAACAGAAAAACAGAACCCATGGTGCTGGTGGGGCCGTGCGGGTCATGCCGCCTCGCGGTGATGATGGTTGAACTTCGGCCGCGATTCGCGCCCATCTTTCGGCCCCGCTGTTCACTTGTTTGCCATATTGCTGCGTTGGAAGGACTGCTCGTGACGCCATATTGGAAGAGAAAATATTTTTCAGCCTCGTCTCGAAAATCTTCAACATTCTTTTTTTTTAATTTTCATCTTTTGCATGAAATGCATTTCAAAGAAGTCCTTGCAAAATGAAGACGATTGGCCCATGACTTATTGACACCTCCTATAGTTATGCATATTAATACAGTACACATTTTCTTCTTCATTAGTTCACGGTCGTTTTATCATCGGCGTATTTCGAAATCTATAAATACTGTACAGTACTGTAGTATGTTATTATATTTCGTCATTGATGGCAGTGGTGACATTTTTCGATTCGTCTTCCGATAAGTTTTTTCTTCTTTCTGAAAACTAGGAAAAATCAATCGAAAAAAGTAATTCAGAACATTTCAACCTCCGTGTCAACGAGAAAGTCTCAAATAAAAATTATTTTTATGCGAGTAATTATTTTTGTCAAAAGCGCTCTTCGATACCAAAAAACATCAGCGATTTGTGAATAATTTTTCTGATCTTTGAAATTTTGGACGTTTCTCGCAAAAATATTTCTTTTGGTACGAATAAACTACTACTTATAATCTTGCAGCCAAGTGGAACCCCTCCGAGTTTAAAAAAGAAAAGCTCTATTTACGCGAATTCTCATTTAATTTTTGGCCACTTTCCTTTTACGCCAAAGCAAATTTGAACTCCATAACTGGACAAGTTTCAGATCGAACCTCGTTGAGGAAAATTATAGAGGACTTTTGCTCTTATATTGAGGATCAATTTTGGAACACTTGTTCTAGAAAGCCAAAGAATGATGCAAATTATTTTCGTATGCTTTCCACGAGCGATAAACCACTTTCCTGCGTGTTGGAAATCTATGAATTATAAAAGATGTTTGCCGACCCAAATTAAGCCGACGATTCCCGAACGGAAAACCTCTCGACGTCGAACTTTTTGTTGTTTCTTTTTTTTTTTTGCGTCTTCGAATTGGACTAGAAGAGTTTCCGCTGTATAACCCGCCATCTGAAACAAACGCTGCATCTTCTTTCAATTTCGTTGATCTGGATGTCACGAGATGTGAGCCACACAAAGAAAAATAAGATGCTGAGATCTGGAAAATCTCTGAGAAAATGTTTTCCTTCAGTCATCCTCCATCTTATTCCCACGAGGTATTCTTTCTATCTACTCTAGAATAATGCCAGCGGATAGCACTACAGTATATGCATGCGCACCATGTTTTTCGGGGTACACGCAATAATAATAAGCCCTGGGAATTTCCTAGCTTTTGGGTTCCCCGGTTGTTGCTCTATAAGTTGTTCCCCCTCCCAACAAAATACACACGACACTCCGCGACAGAAGACGTCGACGACGACAACTGCGACGTGTGGCCCTGTCGGTGCGGATATCCGAGCTGGGTCGATCGCCCGTCGGGACTTCCTGCAACGTATGCCCTGTAGTCTCTTTCATTTCCGCCATCATTCCCCCAAAGTCTCCCTAATTCATCTATCTTTCTTCCTTCCCTCTTTATATGTATATACATTATATGTGTGTGTTTTTTTTTATTGTTACATGAGCCTTAGTCGGTCTAACACGTCATGTTCTCACACTAGCTGCTGCAGCAGGACTTTGGTCATCCGGGAAAATGACGAGTTTCCGTTCCCCGGATAATCGGATGACGATGTCTTTGAATTTCCGCGAAACAAGGTTTTAAAAATGTATAAATGACAATTCATTCATCTTTGAAATTCCCGCGACGATTGGGGATATAGCAGAGATAATTTGGCAATCAACAGAGGAAAAGTTAAGGACCAAAGATAAAATCATAGAGTCATCGGAGCGTATTCTGAATAAAACGAAATTGTCACCCGGATAATCTGAAATATTTACCGTTACATTAATTTGAACTTCTTGTTACAGTATTATTATTTTAATACATGTCTTTGGATGGGTATGTAAGGCTATCGCTGGGGCATGTAAATAAAACATTTTTTACTGCATGGAACATGATCGACAATTAGACTCGATTTAAATTGCGATTCAGGTTCGGAGGAATCCTTAAAAATACAAAAATTTGCTTTGTGTAAACTGCTAGTGAAATTTCTATATGCATGAATATGGCATTTCAATTTAGGCCTAAAACAAAAGTTTGAGTTCTGATTACTTGTTTGATCCTCAAAGGATTTTGAACATTCTGATGCGTGATGAACTGATAGCCGACGACTGGAAAAATTTATTCGAACAAAGATATTTCTTCTATTTTGTTTCCTATAGGGAAGATATTTCTTCTCCTCGGATGTTTCCATA
>CAJPEX010005810.1:0-14877 GCA_905338405.1 Notodromas monacha | reverse complement strand
ACCATGCATCAGGAGACCTTCTACAAAGGTCAGTCTAATACTCCAATTACATACGCATCTGTCACCTTCTATTGGCAACAAATGTCTCTTCAATATAATTCGATGTTGAGTATTGAATAAAACACAATCAGTCTGGGACAGGACCAGGAATTCCTTTTAGGAATTTCCAAGTTAAAAGGGGTGAATGTATTTCACAGAGTAAACTTGAACAACAGCTGTAACTCAGCAGAGTCAACTTGCAGGGATAAACAAATAACTGGAGTAACCAATCACTACTAATGAACTGGTGATGAGCATGTAAAGAGGAGCTTCTTGTTATAGGAACAGATTTGAGTTTTGAAGTGAGAGTAGAACTTTTTAGATTTGAATCCTTTTTTGAAATAAATCTTTAGATGACAATCTAAAGATTTATTTCAAAAAAGGATTGCTTTACACCCTACTTTAAGGTGGTATAGTTGGAATAGAAACACAAAATTTAACAACAGCAATTCAGCAGATCAACAAACGCAGTAATCTTTTGCGTGAGACTGACTCAGAGTCACTGATGATAACATGTGCAATCAATTTGGTATTTAAACTTTTTCCTTTTGCAAAATTTTGTCAGTGCAGTTGCAAAGAAATGGGTCATGCGCATTAATGTAGGATAGTGCAAAAATTGTCAAACCAAAACAAGAAGAAAATGAATTTTGTGGGAAAGTCTTGTTCCCGTATTTTCTATATTAAGNAAATGCAGTGTCAAACCAGAAGTTTTTTTCAACAAAGCCTTTTCCTACTCTCGTCGTCGTCGTCGCTCCTCATGTGTTCTTCAACGTCAGTCGTGTGTCGATATTCTCCTGGCAGCTCCGCGAGTCCTGAAACATCTGCCACCCATGAAAGCTTTTGTGTTTTGAGCATGTTGTACAAGCAATGGGTGCCTTTTTTTTTTTCACACTTTTTCTACAACAACGAAGACGGGGAAGGACACCCAAAAGAGTAAAAAACAACTCCCTCTGAAAGAACCCTGAGAACCGACGCAGGTGTTTCATTACCGTTTACTCGAGGGCGTTGAAGACCGCATTTCCTTATAGCTGGTATTTTTTCTCTTCCTTCTTTCACCTCCTGTTTATTTAAGGCTCTGAAAACTCGACGACTTGGTGATGGCGTCGAATAAGCCCTGGGATAAACTATACAAAACTTTTTTTGGTGTTTCCTGTAAATAGGATTAATTGCAAGGACTGCAGGGGTTACGCGACCGCAAATTCTCCTATTCAAGCGTGAGCATCGAAAGAAACTTTGAAATGGGATTCTTTCCTCTGCATATTTTGTGCGGAACACCATCATTAATCATCTCGAAATTTATCTTTAGTTAAAATGTCGATTTGACAAGGGCTGCAGTGATGACAATAAATGTACAATACTATGGCAGAGCAAGAAATAACGTGTAGATTTCAAGAGAAATATTATCTGTATGAATTTAGTACAGTCTAATAAAAAAGACGTCATATTGAAGCGCGATCTATTATTTTGTAAACGACTTCCATTAAGCATAATAATATTACCGTATGTAAACATGAAACGAATAGGCGTTGCAGAAAAAAATTCACCTCCAGAATGACATGCCCATGTACTTTTTGCGAGGATTAGAGAGGGATTGTAAGAAGATTATTTGGTGTTAAAACAAAATTAAAATTTAAACTTGAATTCAAGCAAGTATTAATTGCTGAGAATCTGTTCACGTTTTTTGGGAATTTTATTTTTAGGATGGCAAAAGAAATTTTAAAAATTTTCAGGCTACGGAATATTGTTTTTTTTGTCTTTTCGCCAACATCAGAAAAATTGATGAAGTTTCAACAATATCTAAGCTTACTTTCGTTATCTGATGAGGCTAATTAAAAACATTCTTTCAACATTTTTGTAAATGAGTTTATATTTATGAGTTGTTATCCAAAAACTATTTTACAGAAGTAGGTGATCAGAAGCTCTCAATGACTGATCATTGTTGAGAGCTACTTCTTATAATTGAAGGAAAGGGGGATTGGAGATTTAAATCATTTTCCACAACTTTCAAAGGAAACGCAAAAGTTACTCCGTGAGAGTATTTTCAAGTATTATTTATTATACCTTCACACACAGTCAATACAATACAATTCTACAGAATGAAGTGGCGTAGACTTGGCATTCGGACAAGGTCTGGTGCAGTAAACTTGATGCAACATAAAAATGCACCTGTATATATAGCTTTGGCTGGCTGAGGTCAAAGAATGCGCATAGAAACAGATTGGGATCAGGGAAATCACACTTCGTTTATTCAAAGGAAGGAAGCATGAGCGCGGTTGGGAAAGTATTTGGTCAACAACTGGATTGGGAAATATAATTGCTAGCTCACCAGGCACAGCCAAGGGTAGTGGAAATACAATAGGTTAAAAGGGTCATGCGTAAAGTGAAGGGTGTTGTGGTAGTTAATATGACTACAGAGTAAATTAACGCCAACATTCAGGAGTTATCTTAACTTCAGTGCATTTTATTCAACCATGATATTGCCCAATAAAATGTGTTGCTTGATTTGGTCCACCATGATTACGGAATTCCGGAAATGTTTTCAAGCAAAGCAGTTCATTTCAAATCCAAAACCGAAGCATTTTTCAAGCAAAGCAGTTCATTTCAAATCCAAAGCCGAAACATTTTTCGTGGGTCTAAATTGCTGAATTTTATCATCAATTGATTGTGGATTATAGAAGTGAGGTGGACCAGAAATGAAGATTTTCAAAGACGCGTGAAAATTATCCCTCAATAATATGAAGAAATCGATAACGTAGATGGTTGAGCTTCCTCTTGAGTGGATTTTAATTTTGTGGTATTATTTTTATGGAAACGACGGATACCGAACGTTGGAGTACGAATACTTCATTTTTCTCGAGGGAGAAGTTGCAAATATATGTGTCATCCAACCCAACAAGTTAAATATTTTTCCAAATTTCCCGAAAGGCTCACGTGCAAGTTAAAAATACAAGCCAGACTTGTCTAATAATTTGCATTCAAAATGGAATAACAAAAATAATCGATATAGAAAGGTTTTCAGTGATGAGCAAGGTCAGGTAAAATAGGCAGGAACATGTTTGCGACTAAAAAAACCAAATGAGTCAGGGATGTTTTTAACCTGAAGAATTTTGATTTAAAGAGTTTTGACCAAATTGAATGAACTTTTGATGCCAATTTACAAGTTATACTCGACGTATAAGAGTCGGCCTCCTTTTTTTTTTTTAGATCCTTTCGGAAAAATTTGCTCTCTCATCAAGCAATGTCATCCATGGCATCAAGTGTTTTCTCCATTATTCCGATTGGAAATGGACATTAATCGACGTGTTTCCAAAAATGTGCTTATTTCACTCCAGAAAATCGTGGTATTCAATTTTCGCAACAGCCAACACGTGGACTACGCCTTGATGACGGCACGACGATCCGGGCGGAAGAATCATTTTACGCCGGGGCACCCTGAAGTCCATCAATCATGAATCACCGCTCGGATTCTGGGAACCTCATCGGAAATGAAGCTGTTTGATGATCAAAATCAATGGAGATTTTCCAGTGGAATCCTAAAATGGCGGGTTCGAGGTCGTCGGGTTTTCTGCAGAAAATGTTCAGGCTTGCGTTCCTCTGATGCTCCAAAACGCGAGGTTCGAGCTTAAGTGAGTTTCGTGTTGGAGATGAATCTTCTCGGGAAATAGGGAAACAGAATTGCGGACATTCTCTTCAGCCTGAAAGGGGTTTTTGTTGTACTTACTCTCATCTCTCGGCCAATTTTGAAAAAAAAAAATCAAGAGAAGTCCGTGTATGGTGCTATGCTATACAATACATTCTTCTCAAGTATAAGTCTGTTCTGTTGTGTAAAAGCATGTACAATTTTAAAGCAGGCATTGAAACGCTTTCCAGAAAGCTTCGCCTTTTTTTCTTACAAGAATTCTCTTACATTTCTTCAAAAAATTAAAGAAAAAAAATCAGCGAAAAATGAAGAGGTTACCACAGAATCTACCAAGTTTGAGGTTTAGAATTCGATGAGCAAACTGAGACGTTGGACTGGTCAGTATTCATTTTGTAAATTCATGGACTGCGCAAAATGGTTGAATACTATTTGAACAAGGAGTCTTTTTTGGAAGCGGGAGATTTTTACGAATTCGTTTTGTTAAAATCTGTTTGGAAAAGTTCAAGTTTCCTTTTTTTTTACGGAAATAGTTGAACATAGGGCAGAACAGGAAAGTTTAAGTCGCATATCACGTCGCAGACTCTGTTGGTTTTCATTTCCTTCAATTTCAAAAGCGAGTGATTTTTTTTTCTTTTTGAGGATGTGAAAGTGAAAAAAAGATTATTTGTTAGGCCATGTTTCACGATTGTTGATCGGCGCGAAATCGGAGAGAAACGCGTGTGATAACGTGTTGGTCGAGGTGGAAAAAAAAGAGAAAACATTAACCAGATAAGAAAACGTTGATTCGTATTTCTTTTCCTTCTTCTTCTTCTTCTTCTTCTCCCTGATAATTCAAGTCAAACAAAAGAGGCATTCAAGTGGGTGAGTTTTGATTTTGAATTCGGAATCCCAGGCACGAACCGGTCACATGAACTAGATATGCCAGAATCCAATTTTTCAGCCGGCAAGTTTAAAGCCTGCACCGGCATGTGCTGAGAATAAAGGAGCGAATTTGGATTTCCATGAGTGAGTTGACCCGTCGGTTCAAGAAAAATAAAAGTGGACATATTGTCAATTGTTCTCCTCGGAAAAAAAAATATTGAGTTGGTGATCATCACGATTCAATCAAATGTGAGAAAGGAGCGATGTTGCGGATGGAATAAGCCGTGAAGTTTTAATGATGAATACTCTACTTGGAACCCAAGATAATCTATAAAACATTTTAAAAACCTCGAAAATAATGCGGAGTGTACATACATTTATAGTTCAAATAGTTATTTGAAAGAAAGAAAATCGATTGCATGGATCCAATCATATTGGACTTGGAAGCGATTCGTTAAATGTTAACCACGTGCGACACTGCAAGAAAGTTCGTTGTCCCTGAACATTTTCTGGCAGATTTTTGAGCAATGAATTTTGCGAATTTTTTTTTGCAGTTTCAGATGCATGCTTTGAATGACTGAAAATCCAGCCGTCCATCAAAGGCATCATCTTTATTATCAAATTTTCCCATTTATTTGTAATGCGACCAAATTTCAAAAAAATGCTGTTTAAAAAAAAAACAAATATACGGCGTATTGCTGACAAGCGGCAAATAAAGCTTGTATAAATCAATCAATCAGTATATCCGAATGACTGGACCATCCACCAGCAGTGCCCCAACGTTTTTCAAAAAGAGGTTGTATCTGGTATGTATGGTGAAATTACCACAGGGTGAAATTCCAAGACATGCATGTTTGCTCCATAATTGAATAAAAATGTCCAAAAAATGAACATTGAAAGACAGAAATAAGTGTTAAAATGTAGTAAAGAAAATTTTTTGAATCAGACACACATTTTTAAAGAGGATCTATGGTAATTCACACAGGGACAGGGGAACACAGAACATATGTCCACTATGCACGTATTTTGCACAAGGGTGGCTCATTGTCAAACCGTTGACAGAGGCAGTCTCCTTTCCAACCCATGAAAAAATTAGGATTTTTTTTAAAATCTACAGGCCCATTATTTTGGTTCGATCCAAGGTCACCAAAGTGCACCTGGGTTGAGAAGGTATCTAAGGCAGGAAAATCTAGAAAGGGTGTTTGTTCCAGCTATCAGAAATCTTCATTTGTTTTCAGGAATCTCCAGAGCTGATCCATATGCCATAAATGCAGGAAAACTGCTTTCCAAAAAAATGTTATTTATTAATTTTTCAGCAAACGTTTCATGCCAGCAGAGGAACAAATACTGTACTGGAATTTTTGCCAACTTACTCCTTGTAGATTCTCAGTAGATTTTTTCTTAATTCAATTACTGCAGTATAAAAGCATTGGTTGATGCATCACCAGAGCACCTTCTTTTTCATGCCCATCATTCCACATCTACAGAAGTGAGCTTTAAAAATATTTGGGAATATTAAAATACAATGAAAGGATCCATTCTAAAATCCTAGAGGACCAAGACAAACTGTTTACCATATATTATTTCTCATAAAGATTCTCTCCAAATTATTTATTCAACTAAAATTTATCTGGGAACAGGCTGAATTAAGACCTTGTACTTGAAATTGGGTTCAGTAATTGGGTTGCAATTTTGTGTATTACTGATATCTTGTTTTTGTTATCAGGGAAGGAAGGGGATGCATGCATTCACACCAGTTGTGCTGATGTACATTGTGGGATGTATTTTATTTTCTTTTGGTATCCACATACATATTACTTCTATGTTTCCCCTTTTGAAGTAATTGAATGCTTTTTGAACGATTTGGGTTGGGAGGGGGTTTTGGATGTGGGAAGATTGTGTGAACCTTGTGAACACTGAAAAGCAGAAAATAAAGTTCTGCGTTCAATTTAATTCAATGCTCTTTTGCACAACATTTTTGCAAGAATATCCCAACTTTGCCACCTGCAAAACAGGTTCAACCTGCTGCTGGTATGTTTTCTCATGCACTCGCTCCACGTCTAAAGCCAGAATTATCAACCTGCAGTTATTCAAACATCCACCAACAGCCCTCTGGTCCTCCTTTCACACATGCTCCCCCACCACCACCACCACCACCCCCACCATGAACCACCAGCAACCAGCTTCCCTATATATATAGTTCCGCTCGTTTCCTCAACCAGCACCGCCACCAGCACGTGAAAAGTGGGAAGCCGCGTCATACATTAAACATACCCAGGGAAACGAGAAGCTGGGGTGGGTGGGCAAAAAATAAATACAAAAAAAAGGGTGTCGGAAAGATGGGGGAATTGAAGAAATGAATGAATGAAGGTGGGTACGTATGGAGAAGGAAGAAAAAGAGGAGAGTTCTCCCAACTGGACTGAGATGGAGGACGAGGTATCAGAGGCAAATTGGATTGCGGCCACGGCGTGCGATTCCAACGTGAATAAATAACGAAGAATTCGAAGACCCCCAGACTTGCCCCCAGGTCCATGGAAAGCTAGCGATTTTATTTATATTTTGTTTTTACAACCTTTCTTGCATATCTCCCGCCATGACGAGCGCGAGAGAGATCAAATGAAAGTCCGTTTGACTCAAATTAACCTCTGTATCACCGTGTGGAGTTTTCGAAAATGTAATAATCCTGAGTTGCAATGTAACTGACAAAAAACCTGGAGGCGATTGATGTATGTTGAAATAAAAATTCATCAAGTATTCGTTGTCACGAATGAAGAATTACACGTCATATATGAGTCAAAGACCTTTTTTTTTAATCTCTCACTGCTGCACAGAAGTCATATTTTCAAACACAATTTAACCAGATTGCAATGAAAGCTGAATATGATTGCTGTGAAGTGACATGTCCTTGGTACCTCCGTAGAAAATTATGCTTTCATGCGGAATTCATTCATTCATTCTGCTTAAAAGGTGCTTATATAGTTATCACTGATCAGGATAAATGCACTCATGTATAGGGTTCGCTTCAAGCTTGAACTTCGCTACTAACCCTCAAAGAAAATATCACATTTCTTTAAAAAAGAAGTATAACACAATACAAATTGCATCTTTCATTCTGAAATGATATTTTTCTGACACATGAGTTTGGAAAATTCTGTATTGATGCTAAATTCTGCTCCCTCGAAAATTCAGTATCTTTTGGAATTGAAGTTGGAATTCATCCTTGAGAATTCTGACTTCATCAATTCCGAACAATGCTGAATTTTCTAGGGAGCAGACTTTAGCATCAATACAGAATTTTCCCAGCATAAACCGCCCTTTCAATTTGAAAGTGGCTCATAGGAATGACATCAAATTGGAGCAAGTTTCTATAAATGAAAGCAACTCTGGAAAATTAGATTTATCTTGAGGAGGGAGATTTTCACCAGCAGAGAAATAAACAAAAAGCAAACAATTCATGGTTAGATGTTGGCTTGAATAATTCATTCCTTTGTGCTGCCAAAAGAGAGTGAACCAAGTTACACTAGGACTCTTAAAGTCCCGCCCACAGCCCGGCTGATTGACGTGTTTAATTTAAACTTCATTTCTAAAAATCCTTACAGCATGGGAGTCTTGCAGAAAATAAGATCAATACAGTATCTGGAAAATCTATTCGTATACGAGCAGTGATTTTTACTATTCATTCAATATTATCTTCCGTTCGAAAAACAAGGGTCAAGAAAATGGCTTCTGAAAGCTCACTCGCGCTGTAATGGAAATTAAATCAGAGAACCAGTGGTTGATGTGAGAAAACTACATGTATTTTGTTCAAATTTATAAAAATCCCAGGATTTGAAAACAAAGTTCTCGGAAGAATCAACGCTATGTAATACGCAGCTGAATTATGGCTGTTTTATTGCTGGCATTAGCTTATCAACACTGCAAATTTTTTTAAACTTCGTGGGAAATTGCGATGTCATCCAAAAATGCATTGATTATTTCCAAATATGCATGGCTATACCACGTCAAGAAAAAAATCCATTTTAAAATTCCCCATTAATGCAGCCTTGCAAGAAGGAAAGACACCCTGGATGAAAAATTCTGAAAAATCAAGAACCTATACATAATGCGAAGAAATCGTTTTTGAATATTTATGTCCCACAATGAAGCACTAGAATAACTTCAAATTACATCACTTCTTGGGCGAGAAAATCATTCTTTCTCTTCATACCAGTGAACTTCTTGGAAATATTATTTAAGATGCCGCGGAAAAGTTGTTAAATACACGTCCTAAAAAATGAATTGCACAGTAAGCACTCCAGCCATTTATTTTCCCGTGTGATGGATTACAGCGATTTTCCCATGAATTATCAAGCCCCAAAGCACAGGGAGGAAAAAGAAGGGAAAAGGATCAACAGTCGGAAGGCGTCACGAAATGCCCTGAATAAATTGCTGGGTGTTCAGCACGCCAAAAACAAGGCACAAATCCGACACACAAGGCCATGGAAAACGGAGCGTCTCTTGCGACAGATTCCCCATGTAACGTTAGGTGCTGTCCACACAACCTTTCAAGATCCCAACTCGTAACCTTGAAATTCATGGGAGTTTTTGCAAAATGAAAATTAAATTTTCGCTGTAATTATTTCTTGATGGTCACGTTTTAAAAAGAAAATCGAGCAGCATGCGACCTCTATCCCAGCTTCCTTCCAAAAATTGGGACTCAAATGCATATACAATATTATTGAAAAATTCAAATTTTTGCACATCATGCGCTTTCCGATGATCTGCAGAAATTCAGTAACTTCTTCTTTAGTCTAAAAATGGGTTGGCAAAGATTGTTACCTAGTCCGCTCAAATTTAAGCAAAAAAGCAAATTCAGGATTTAATTTCGTTTTCTTTTGGAAATTTGAGGATAGAAGACTTTAACGGTGGTAATTAGAGCTCCATCTTTTAAAATCCTTGTTCTAATTTAAAGTATCCTCTGAGAGAACAACAGATGTAAGTTTTACAATTTAGATCCTGATGGATACACTTAACATCGATAATCTTTCCTCACTTATCGTCAGGCTTGAACATAATTACATTTCTAAATTAAAAGGATTTCACGAACAATTATCGAAAATGAAAATACAGTAATATACTGTATGTATAAAGCAATCAAAGTAACAATAATTGAGGGTAATCATAGGTGTAGGGAAAGATATAAGATGTCAACATGTGTCCAGTAAACGTATTTTATTGATGAGATTCCTTTGAAGTCGGATACAATAACTCCCTGCATAATATTCCCTGCTTTTGTTTTACCCCTATACGAAAAGAGGAATATCTCATAGAGAGAAAAAAAATTTTGTACAATTTTTTTAGACGTTTCCATGAGCTTATCAGGAGAAGTTAATTTGAATTTTCCAGTGAATCGGGAATGGTCCATTTAAAAATGCGAGACATCAGAATGTTGAATGAATAGAATACCCATGATTACATAAAATTGAAACGTTTTTGACTTATTTATCGCGATCAGTCGAGATACTGTCCTTTTGGACAAAAACAGCGTTTTTGAACAAAAAAAGGTGATATAATCTTCTGGATGATCCAAAATGGCTGCCTGAACATTTTCAATGATTTAATTTCATTTTACTACCCCTTTAATTGCGTCCTATAATGACTCATTACTCAAAGTTTATGAGGTAAAAATCAAGGATCATTTGATGATGGAATACCACCAAACATCCGTTCCAATTCTGCGGGCAGTTGACAAAAGAGAAAACTCTTCGTTCTTGAATTATGACTGACTTCCTCTTGAACAGAATCAATATAATAGCTTCAAAAATGTCAGTATTTCTTTACTTGTTTCTTGCCTACGATACTGGGCACATGATGGACAGCATGCTGTAATTGTGAACGAAGCCTTTTCCTGTGATTATTCGCAATGAGAGCGTTGGACAAATCGCGTGCTGATCCGATCTGCACCTTCAGACTACTTCAGGTCCTCCCCGATGCTAATCCCTGTGATAACGGAGAGCATTGTGCAAAAAAAAAGAACGAAAAGGAACAAGCAGTGCAAATGAGGTCACATGAACGCTGTGATCCGTCTCATTAAATCGCCGGTCTAGCCAATAAACCGTCCGGATTCCGACCCAAGGATTCGAAAATAATGCTGTAGGGCGAGGGGCGCTTCAAAAGTTCACATTTATTGACTGCCAAACTTTTCAGATTCTCGCTCATATGGCTTTCTTTCATACACATTGAGTATCGACGAAATCTTCACCACGTCGAGTGTTTCCTCCAAAAATGTGAAGGAAAAGTTGAGGCGAGTCCAACTCCTGCATGAGTGTTCAATTTGCACATTGTGTGTAATTTAAATTTTCTTTATTTAAAAAGAATATTTTGCAAAAATCAGGATTTTCGCGTCTTGCACTGCGGCGTTTAGGTGGCTAAAACATTCGTAAAAATTGTATTCATATGGTATTTCAAAAATAAGTGCCAATTTTAAAAATATTGGAATACCAATACTTTACAAATATTCGAGTTGACAATTTCAAGACAATTTTATTTGTATGTTGATATTGTAATTAAAATGCGTTTTTTAATGAAGATCATAAATTTTTCGGTGGATGTTTTGAATTATTGAAAAACACGATTTTACTACTTTTCTCATAATTAAATTCTAAAGCCCGAGAAATCGGTGTCCTTTGGAACTATTCGGTGTTGAGGAGGACGTTGTTTCAAGAATCTCATACTAATTTTGATCGGACTAAAAGTGCATGTTATTACTCATCATCCGTCTGGCTTTGGTTTCTGACTCTTCCAAGTATAGCCACAACAAACATAGTTTCCTGGTCCACTGTAAAATTTCAGGTATTAGGCCAAAACACACCCTCCCGAAGAAACACGAAACATTCCATGCTGGCAGACACAAATCAGTATATAATTTTCATGCCGAATAAACAAAGTGCAAGTACCAAGTCCACGTACATGGATTTGGACTGCATTCATAACCTCATAACGCATATTGCACTATTTTTTTGAATGCGTCAAAAAATTTTGTACATATTGTGGGAAATGAAGACAAATTAATTGCATTTTATGACTTTACGGTGATTTTTGTAACGAGTTAGCAGAATGTCGATCCCGAACTTGGAAGCAAGGGTTCATTGGCCAAATTAGTCTTCCATTACCTTTCAAAACGCATCACATATCCCTTTTGTTGCTTTTCTCTTCCTGTGTTGATAAAACTATAGTCAAAACTCAAAAGGCCTTCAGAAAATTCGATATACAAAGGTTTTGAGGGGAAAGCCGTCGAGTTATTAGGACAGTTTTTCATGCATTNAGAAAAAACACCCAAAAAAGAGCAAAAAAAGCTCATAGAATGCACCTGAGAAATATGCAAAATTTCATCAAATATTTAGACAGTTGCAATGCCTCCAAAATAATTCAAAGACGTTCTATCTATGATTTTTGGATCCATAAATAATATCCCGAGAAATAACGGAAGTTCCTTGTTGAGCCTGCTGGGGTTTCAAACCATAATTTTTTTCCAAAGAATTTGTAAAGCTCAACTAAAACTCGTGAGCTTTGTAAGCTTCGATTGTCCCTATAACTGAACGATTTTCGTTAGATTATTTTTCTCCACGTGATGATAAACGCAAATACAGGTCGACTCTATCTTCAATGGAATTCAAGGTAACATAAAATTCAGTGTTGAAATGATTACGTTGTAAAGAACCCATTAAATATGGGGAGTGAACCCTATGGGACCAAAAAATTATTGCTTTCCGGAGACTATCGTTGTAAACAACATCGTTGCAGAGATTCCACAGGAAATTAGAAAGGATCCAATTCCACAAATTCGCCCGATTTCAACGGCCTCTCTTGAAAATTTAAAAAAATTCTCCCTTTTCCACAATCACACAATTCATATTTCCTGATCTGAACAATTTTTGAATTTTGGTCATTCCTATGTGAGGCTGAAGTTAAAGCCAGTCATTGGCAACAGGCGAGAATTATTTCACCCAGCAAGGTATTAATTAACGCAAGGAAACCCTCAAGGAAAATTGAATTTTAGAGGCTTGTGGAATGAATGAATGAACAGAACACTTTATTTGCCACTTTTCAGCATTCACAAGGTTCAATCAAGATTTCCACAACCAAACCCCCTTCCCACCCAACCCAAATCCACTCAATGACATGTAATCACGTCAGAACAGGAAAGCACAAATGGATAACAAATATAAAAGAAAATACAATTCATGAAATATTACTGGACATCTGACATGTAAGCATAAACCCATTCATTCCCTGACATTGAAAATAAAATATATGTAAAAATTAATTTAAAGCACAATAAGGTCTTCATCAGCTTGTTTCTGTATGAGGTTTAGTTGAATGAACAAATTAGAGAGAATCTTTGATGAGAAATCATATAAGGCCAACAGTTTATCTTGATCCTTAAAGATTTCAGAAAGGGTCTCTTCATTGAATTCAAAATCCCAGGGGCTTTTGGATTCCCATGGGATTTCTATAATTTTGTCTTGGACTTTATCGTAGCATGATACTGTTATTACAATTCAAGGTACTGAAGCAACTTCTGAAATGCCCTTTGTAGCTTCAGGGCCGTGTTCCCGTGCCCCCGGGGCTGCACGTATCGCACTCGCTGAAAGAAAGTCAAGGAATTTCCAACCCCCTTATTCCTCGCATATCCGAATATTCTAAGTCTGGGTGAAATTTCCGCACTCGTCAGTAGAGTCCGACTATGAGGGCATTCTCCCAAGTCTGATTATTCACCCTCAAATCCCTGGAGACATTCCATCAACTCCTCCTGGTCTTTGGGATTTGAGAAGGTATAAAATTAATCTCCGTTTATTTCACTGCTTATGTATTATGCTCGCATGAAAGGTGCGAATTTATCCATTTGAGTCAACTTTCGTTGAATTTTTTCCGCGACGAAAAAAACTTACACTGATTTTTTTTTATTGAATTTTGTCCGGAAACTAAAGATAGTAACGCGACTTTGGTTCCGGTTTCACAAAAGAAAGTTTCGAAATCCCTCCACAAAAAAAATAAATAAATACGTGACGTACTTGTATATTGTAGAAGCTTCTTGTGAGGATTTTGTAATGCAGATTCCGGAAGAGACCTTGATCCCGGAACGGGATTAAGGGATATCCTGGATATCTTTCGCCTTTGCTGGGATCATATCAGTGGAATATCCATCACGAAATCTCCAAGTTAAGCTCTGGGAAGACTTCCCTTGGCGTTTCTTTCCTCCTCCGCTCGGTGACTGGAATTATTTTAAATAATGGGAATACAATTCAAGAGAGAAAATGATACAACTTTTCAAAGTTCCAGATGATGCCCACATGTACTGTGGGATATACGGTGTTAAAAATTATATATTCTACGTTTATCCGCACTGTACAATGATAAAACAGTCTTGAGGGAAAATAATTGTACAATGCCGTATTTTCTGTTCACTCTCGGAAAAAGCTCCTAATTCAGCTGCTCACGTTGCAAGAATGGCATGTTTTTATTTCTTTATTAACACTGTATTATGTTTATTAGCTTGCTGCTTGTGTGTTTTGATCTTCTTATTACAAGGCCTGATGGTGCTGCCAAAATATGAAAAATTTCCGCTTAATATAAAGGAAACATTTTTTAAAAATACTTTTGAACAGATTAGGAGAGCATTGGCAATTTACAACAATTTTTTACAACAATTGCGAAGATCCTTAAGCTGCAGTTACATACATACATTAATTATGATTTATTTCAAAATTTATTTTTATAATAAAACAGTGAAACAAATACGCTGAGAAGAATATTTATTTCCAAACGTATTTTTCCGATGTTCATCAAACGTATATCTCTTTCATCCCCACGAGTCCAACTCATGTTCACAGTCGCGTGTTTGACGGTCACATGACAGGCATATCCCGTGACAAGCATCTTTCTGCTCCAGCGAACATTCAGCAAGGCGACACGTTTGCCAACTTCTGATGGCAGCGGTGCTCGTGTCACTAATGAAGATAATTCCAGTCGCCGAGCAATTAATGGGAGTCAACGCGGCGAAGCTGAGTAACAAGCAGCCGCCACCATCAGGGCCGCAACTTGGGATTGCCCTCCAGAGTCGGGCGATATTGCCGTGATTATTCGATGTCCCTTGCTGCTGATCTTGAGGATTATTTATGGACCGCCATGAAGAACTTCTTGGAATGCTCAGTGTCAATTGCATCTGTATGGACCTTTGATTAAGAAACTGCTTGGCTTTTCAGTTAGCGAACTTTTGCCTTTGAGGGAAAATCCCTATTCAAAAAAAAATTTGGTTAACACACTTTTTCTGGGGGAAAATCTCTAAATTTGAAAT
>CAJPEX010005808.1:0-14879 GCA_905338405.1 Notodromas monacha | reverse complement strand
GCTCGTCTCGCTCTGCCACCTTAATACAGTGTACATATATCCCAATATGCAGGAACTTTTTTTCATTATATCTAGTAAAGTACAGATATACTGCGGATTTATGGTCCGGAACAGTAGCGCATTTTTTTTTTCTTCTCGCCTACTATGCGGTAAGATCCAGAAAAACATTTCCACGCGTAGACAATTATACATGTACATCATATGCTGTGTATAAAATATGACATGATTGTGCTGCACAACTACTGCAGTGTTGTATAGCATTCATCATGCATATTTTATACGAATAAGGAGTTGCTGCTACAATATGTCCGCATGCGCGCCTGTAAGTCAGTGGATGCTGACTTGGAAGCATGCAAGGGTTTTGATTACAAACTACAGTAAGACCCCGAGATGCGGACATAATTGGTGTATCAAGAGTGTCCCAGCTAAGTCGAAATGTCCCTAAGTGGAGTCAAGTTTTCCCATAGACTTGCATTATACAATTTTTAATTGGTGTTTTCTTGAAAGAAATATTGATCAAAATTCCTTTTTAAAATTGAGGAAAACAATTCTACTGATGAAAAATTACTTAATCAGTGTTTTTCAACTCATGTATAAAATTTGGAGCATTGGGGACATAAAACATTCACAAAATGTACAATTTCTGTGCTACTGCTGAATTTTAAGATCCATCAATTCAGCAAATGTCCTCTTCTCTTCCTTTCTTCTCCAGCTGTGGCATCTTTTTTATTTCTTTTTTGAGTTCCACAGTTGGCACATTCTTGATTATTCTAGATGTTTTTGTCTTGGAGGAAATTTTTCACTTTTTTATCCAGCCTTCTTTAAATTAACTTATAAAACTTGGCTTTTTGTCAAGCAAAAATTTGAGAATAATTTTTTTTCAACAGTTTCTCAGGAACATGCTGGAAAAAATGTATAAGTAAAAATGCTGTACCTCTGTACACTATTTAATATTGAGATGCTAGCATTTCCTGTAAAAATGAAATTAGACAAAAAAAGAGAAGGAAATCCCTTCTTTTTTGAGAATCTCTATGCTTGAGATAATTTTTAAAATTTAATGGAGGGGAAAATGATGACAGAATTTTTAAAACAATTTTTGTCACAAAGATCTTACCATCTTATGGTTCTGAATATCTGTTCCTAGTAATTTGGCTTGACAAATTCGATTTTCTGAAAATTTTGATGTCTGCAGGTCGTCGTGTCAGTGTCTGCAGGTTGGGTCTTTTTTAATTGTAAGGAAAGTGTCCCTAAGTCAAATTGTCTGCAGGTCAAGGCGTCCGCATGTGGGGGTCTCACTGCTGTAGATACAGTATTATAGACCAACACCCATATTTTACCATGAATATATGGGCTTCTTCAACAGTCACTATACTGTAATCTGGTGATGTTAACAATTTATATATTACCCTGGTTTGTGTATAGATGAAAGATTTCTGCAGTTTCATGGACATGTGGAATGTAAGTGTTCCAACATGACCCTATTTACATCATTCTGCCCATATATTATATGATATGTGTATCCCATTGCATTCATTTATATTAATTTTGAAATATTGATGATTTGATGTAGCATTTTCACGCGGTATCAGTTGAATCAAGGCTGACTATAGGCTGAGTGTATTGTATATATACCTACAGTATATAATGTATATATATAGTCAGCCATTTTTTAAATCCCCAATTTGTTTCCCTTGTGATGTCCATTGATTGTCTTAATTCGCATACTGTTCTGAACAAAAATTGTTCAGTACATGAGTATGTGAGTGAAAAAAAATATACTACCCATAGGATATTTTAAAAATTATCTCATGATGTCTCTAAAACTGTCAAGACTTATCTACCTGAATTGATTTGACCAACTGTTTCATGTGGGCTCGTTGTTCGTCAGTTTTCTTGGTTCTGGACTTAGCCGCAGATATAATTCGCTGTTTCTTCATTTGAGCCTTCAATTCCGTTTGCGCCTCCTCGCTGTCCTTCAGGAATCGAATCTGCGGCAATAATTGAAAAGTGCAAGGATTAATACGTGAATATACACAGTACACTTGAAGAATTGATCTAACCTTATTGTAATTATTCAATCAGCTTACTTATCATGTATGACATCTCAGTGTTTATCAATAGAAATCACTAAGTTTTTGGAGTAGAGTACGCAATTTGCGACGCTTCGAGCAGTCCCTTACTCTCCATTCCCTACCTGGGCTCGTACATTCAGAATCCGCTCGAACTGCGAATCATTCCGGAACACGTCCGTTCGATGTTCCGCAAACTCCGCGGCACTGCGAATGATATGCCTAAATCGCTCTCGTACTGTGATCATGACTTTTTCTGCAGCACTTCCTTTAATTTCCACTGTCGAAACCTTTTTGTGGATCTTTTTTGCTTCGAGAAGCATGAACTCCGTGACTTGCTCACGAAAAATGTCCCAGCAGGATGACGAACCACACAAAGATCCATTTCTTCGTGCGTGTTCAGGCAGGATCCTTCCATCCTGACGAGGTGATGCTACGGAACAAGCGTGAGTCAGTGCAATCGATGTTTCTCGAAGGAATTCTACAAATTGCGCCGAGCGTTATTATGCCCACTATTCCATAGGTATTTCAGACTTCTAGAGTTTCACAATCGGATAAGAGCGAATTGCCTTCATTATTACTTGCTTGACCTTGAGATGAAAAGTAGTGGTCGCTGCTTCTTTTCGTGGATTCCGTGACTTCGCGGTTTGACGGAAGCGGCTGTATTGTAAACGTGGGTACGGCCTTCGTGTTGTCGAAAACAGCTACATGTTGACTAAGTGACATTCGTCCCTGTAAGACGTCCATTCCAGATATGGTTCCAGTGGTTAATTGAGGTGTTATGATTCGATGCTTAACAAATTCTGAATGTAAACCATTGCGCATCTCCTGAGAACTTTCATTGGGCTCATTCGGCTATTATATTGTGCATCACTTTCGAGGTTAACTAGTGAGAATGCCTTTCAATCGGCACGTGCGGGACTTCAGATTCCGTGATTTCGTACGGAACTAGACAATCGATTCGTTCCACATTTTCATTTCCTGAAAAAAAAGGAATAATTGAATAAACGCCGTATATTGAATTTGAATAGGAATTTGAACATCCAATAACCCGAGAAGTAATTACAGTAATTTGAATCCGCATCTCGTGGAACCCATTGCAATTGGTTCTTCTACGATCGTTCCGTAGAACGAACGTTTTCTTTTCAAAGAAGAAAATCTCGGAAAAATTCTAAAATTTTTCGAAAATTTCCATCACGGGTATTATACTTATAAAATATAAAAAAAAAACGGCTACCCAATATTTATACAGTATTTGATTGCGAAGGCATTTTCATGTTATTTAATATATACCCACCTACACCAAATGTTCTAAATTTGCCCGTCACACTTATGTATACATCGCATAAGATGACGCACCTAACTTAAGCAGTTGTCAGCACTTACTTTCAGGGACAAAGTCAGGATTCAATCGTGCCAACAAGTCCTCCATGTTCAAGGAATCAGAGGCTGCTTCGAGATTCGCACGAATACGTGCATCCGTGTCAGCTTCCATGACAGGATTTGTAACCTACTTTCAGGGACAAAGTCAGGATTCAATCGTGCCAACAAGTCCTCCATGTTCAAGGAATCAGAGGCTGCTTCGAGATTCGCACAAATACGTGCATCCGTGTCAGCTTCCATGACAGGATTTGTAACCTCAGTCATATCAATAACAGACTCTCTGGGTGCTCCATCGTCATTTCTAGGATGACTCTCGACAACAGGTTCATCCGGAATGGCCACATCACATGTGACCTGGTCATCACGCTCTATGAAAAAAAATAATACCGTACTAGAGAATGAAGATACAGTTTAACCTTCATAACTCGTACCTCCCTCTGTATAAATTTATTTTAAATTAAGTCCTTTTCTGAATTTCCCTAGAAAAAATACAGGAAAAACCGCCTTGACTCAATGGTTTTCTCCCCCAAAACTCAAGGTTTCTGGAGACCTTTTGGGTATTATTTTTATCGACACAGGAAAGAGAAATGCAACTTGAAAAGAATTGTGATTTGTTTTGAAAGAAAATATGAAAGACCACTTGAGAAAAACTACCTTTTCCTCCAGGTTCAGCATCCTGTCAACTTCGTTCAGAAGGGGATATGGACAAATCAAGACAGACCATTCAAGACTGGACAAATGGGAACAGAAAATTTGAGATGGGCCTATTAGATACAGGGACAATTTGAGACAAGGACAATTTGAGATAAGGACATTTTGAGACAGAAACTATCTAATTGAAGGGAGGAATCGACTCAGGTTGGTTCAAAAATTTGAGTTTTTCCTTGATGAGAAAAAGTAACTTTACAGCGATGATGGAAAAAAAAGAAAAACACCCTGGGATCATAGACTTTCACCAGTGCAATATTTGTTCATTTTTACACCTTAAACATAAGATAATGGAGAGAAATGCGGTTGACATTTTGTCTCAAACTGTCTCTAATTCTCAAAATTTATTTGCCTCAATTTGTTCATGTCTCAAAAAGTTTCAGTCTCGGATTTTCCTTGTCTCAAAAAGTTCCTGTCTCAAAAAGTATCTGTCTTGATTTGTCCTAGATTCGTTAAGAAGCAATTGTAAGGCCCAGAATATGACCAATTACAATTTCTCGCAATACTCACAACCAAAATTCTTCCTTCCCCAACTCAAAACCTCCGAAACTCGAACTCTTTTTCGCTCATTCCTCAAACTTATTCGGCATTTACGGACGTTCGATTGTTCAATATTGTAGAGCGCAATTTAAAAAAAGCACCAATATACAATACACGAACTTCTCCGTTTTACGTCAGTTCCGTACAAATGCAGCAAGATTTGTATTTCTTCTTCCGGCATCGATTCTATGCGTTGCTTCAGGCGTTCACGTGCAGACAAACCAACGCCTGATGAGGATGGTAAAGACTCCCATCAATTGATGACAATATCCGAAGACGGATATTCTCGAAAACAAAACGATTTGGATTATTCTCGAAAATAAAACTCCGACGGTGAACTTAAGTTTTGACAAAATTCACAAATCTCCAATAATTCATAAAAATAAGAGACCATCAATTGAAATAGTCATCTGATTCTGCCGGGAAATTAATTAAAAATAATACCTTCTAACCACCAACAATTATAAACGTTTTTCACAACATGGCATTCTGCATATATATAGCAACCCAAGAACATCTTAAATTTCTCTCGCGTGCAATTATCCAATTTTCACTCAAAAATTTCGAGACGGATTTGACGGATAATTTACTGACGACGCCACATCGGTGTATTCTCTGGTCGAATGGAATTTTCAAAATGTGTACCGTTTTGTGGAAATTCGATGTCGTTTGCAGATTCCGCATGGATCTTTCGACCCGAAGTGTTTTTGGAGCTGGGAGTAATCTACCTTCTGATGGATCTGGAGAAATACCGATCTCATATTCCTCGGAATTGAGTTCAGGTATGATCGTATGAAAGAGTCACTCGTGCTGGAACAGATGAGCTCCGTTGAAGGTTGCAGTAGATTTTTCCAGAGGAAAGTCCTTCCTTTTAAATGTTTCTTTTCCGTTTGGCACCTTTATTCATTTCTGCCGAGCGCGTGGTGATCATTGCGTGAAATGCGGATTTATTCTTGTTGAAAGCTGATATTGTATATTCCTCATTGTTGGTGCACGCAGGCGCACTCCGCAAGCATGATGGTGACTTCGGTGGAGGAATTGCTGATTCCACATCCAGATTTATTGCGGAGTTTGATTGAGGCTAGTAAATTGTTTCTTGTCTCAGTAATGGTGTCAATTATGATTATAAAATGTTCGTTTTTCAGAAAGGCGAGAAAGAGTTGGTCGGGAGAATCCTAACAAGAACCTACTTCAAGCGGGAAGTTGCAGATGTCACGACAGAAAATGAATTCCAGCGACTCAGTGCGAGTCTGAATACACCTCTGTCCAACGGCGAGACTATTTTGTCGATCTTCTGCCAAAAGCCGGATGAGAATTTTCCTCAGGACCTTATGCAAAAGGTCTGCAATTCGTATCCAAATTCATTATTTTCATATTTTTACGGCGTACTGCAGCATTGGAAGTTGACCGTATACAGGAACTTTTCATTTAGATCCCCTTTTACTCGAGTATCACGAAACCATGTACAGTATACTTTTAAGACACGCACGTGGGTTTTTTGGTTAAAAATGTTCATGAAATTGCATCTCTGCTGAGAAGACGGCTGTAGGATACACACCCCCATTTTTAGAGACTCTAAAACCGCAAGATTTCAAGCATTCGGTTACCCAAATTTGAATTTAGATGTGAATTGACGCAGAATTAAACATACATCATATTAATCCTATTTTATGTTCAATATGGATTGAACATGACATATTTCCGATTATTTCCATTATAACACGTTTTTCTGTTAAAATTGGTCCAAAAGTCCCCATTATAACCAAATCCAGGTGGACTCTTATTGCCTTATTCTCTGAACTAATTGTCCCCTTCTGTCCTTCAAAAACTTGAGAATGCTTGCATTGTCTAAACTGTTGTTCCCTCTTGTCCCATTTGGAATTGAAAATCTCAACAAACTGCAAGAGACCAGAAAAATTATTTGTAAAAGAACTTAGTTGGAAAAAAGCTGTATAATGTGCTGGGTATAGAGAAATCCTACCGTAAAACAAAACAAAATCGTTATACAGTAATGCACTGTGCAGAGAATATCGTAGAAAACATTGTACAGAGTCCAATTATAAATGCTCATCTAAACTTCTGAAACGTAGTCTTTCAAAATGTAGACCTTTATAGGAAATTTATTGAATTATACCGCGATGAATTAAAAGTGCACGACGTGAAATTTTATCTGAATGTTGAATTTCCGCTGGTGTTTCCTCATAGGTAGTCGAGGTGCTTTTGGAGTGTGGAGCTGATCCTGATCTGCTCAGTCCTGCCACCGGTTTGCGACCCGGACACGTGGCAGTGATTCATGGGACGCTTTGGGCAGCCAAGGTGCTGATTCAGGCCGGAATGGATCCAACAGCTAAATGTGTGGCCGATAAACCCTTGTCTGTGCTTGCTTTGGCTTCACGCAAATGTGCCCCGATTGCTCAACGGATTGTGAGTTTCTGTTGTATTCTTCATCCTAGAATAATCCTGTAATGAATACCGTATTTAGTCAAGTAACAGGTACACCTTTTTTTTCTCGAAATTCAGAGGAAAAAATGGCGAGTGTGTTTCATAGGCGGGGATACCATTTTCAAGAATTATTCAAAGTTTAGGTGCTGCGATTAGTCACACTTTAATATATTGAGGGAATGTAACATGAAATTTTAAAATTCAAAACAAATTGAAATTTATTGAATTCTGCTTGAATTTGTATCTATATTTTGATTATAGGGTACATTATCATTTTTTTAAATGGTACTTTTCCAGTCACTGAAAATTGGCTGGGCATCTTACTCAGTGATTTAACATTTCTTGAAAATGTTTGTTGAAAGTTAGGGTGAATGTCTTGCGCATATGCTTGTGGTACTTGAATAAATGCAGTATAAAATGTACCAGGGTTGTCTCGGTTGAACAGGACCTCTGGCATTATTACGGATGGTGTGATGGTAATAAAAAATCCTGACAATGATGTTTTGAGGTTCTAAAATTGTTCCACATTTAAAAAAATAAACAGTGAGAAGTAGAAGTTCTTTGATGATGAGTAAAGTTTTCCACTTATCAAAGAAATGAAAATTTTTAACCCTGATCAAAAAAGTAGAAAACATATAGGTGAAAGCGTTAGATTTGCAATCTACTTTGATGGGGTGTGAAGACGCAAAGGTATGTCAACCTGTCAAGGTGTTGGTAGCTTCCAAGATATTTATTTTTGAGCTGTGGACTGATGTTCCCTGGCCACTGGCCTCCAAATTTCTTTCTTGGCAATTGGTGGAACTTTTCAGGGTTGTAAATCCCGTCCCAATTCGAAATTCAAGTTAGCAGGCAGTAATTTGTGGTTTCAGTAAAAGGATAACAGGTCAGGTAAATACTGTGCAATATTTTATTGCCACAAACCTGGCACTAATTTCTTCTACTCACAAGCACAAAATGCATGTATAGGAAACCAATTCAATCAACAATCATTAATGATCATCAACCAAACCAATCAATCAATCAATCAATCACCAATACCATTTCTGCCTAAAAAAACAAAAACAGTAAATATAAAATACAAAATACACAGTTCAAATCATACATCACACCATATCAAACAATATTGTGGCCTCTTGAATTTTACTTTACTTGCAAAATTATTTTAGAGGAAATAACTGTTTGGAGAATGTACATGATTTTCTAGAGCTGAGTATTAAGGCCACTTTTCACAATTTCCACACTTCACTTTTCTTGGGTGCATTTTCACAAAATCGCATTCAAAAATATACAGCAACACAATAACAGCATCTGCAGCCCACAAAGTTTTGAGGAGAAGTGAGTTTTTGGATCAGAGCAGCATTGGGAGAGACATACCATACATACCTTCTTGCATCACTGTAATGTCCTTGGTGTCCAAAAAGATCCGCCCTCCACGAGGGAAGGCCTGCATCACTGCCATCAAAGCGGCCTGGGTACTCACGCGGAATTGTGCTGCCATGCGCACTGTGAGCTCATGCACCCGGTCTTGGATCTCAGCCTCCATGACCTGCAATCAACAGCCGACAGCTTCTGACAGTTGGACTGCAGAGGTAATCCTGTGCACTGAGGATTGCACTGCCAAGAGTTGCGCTTGTGCGGCCTCTGCTGCCACCGTCTCCTGCGTGACACGTGCTTCCAGTGCTTGGTGTTGGGCGACAACGCCCTCCATGGATGCTGCCACCAGGAGCAACTCCATGAGCTTGCGCCACACTTTGGGTGGCAAGTTTGCCAACACAGCTGCACTTGCATCCAGTTCTACAAGGGGACGCACTGTTATGAACCCTGACGGGCCGGCCACCGCCCCTGACGACCCAGCAACGGCATCTGACAGGCCAGCAAATGACCCGGATGGGTCAGCCACCAGCGCGTCCTCCATGGCTAAGTGATTGAGATCCCCATTCGGCAGCTCCTCTGCTGCATCACCCTCTGCTGCTGGTGGATCTTCCGGTTCTGAGCATACATGAATCTAGATCAGCATCGGTTCACCATGACGTTTTTTTGTTACTTACCTTCTATAGAGTTGTGAACATCCTCCTTGGACGCTCGGTGCTTTTGCAGATCCAACGGGTCGTCACTCGGGTTCTTTTTTGTGACGCGTCCATCCTGGTTTGGCTTGGATACCGTCTTGTTGGTTCCCTGGGCTGCTCTTCCACATATCGGTGGCTCCGTGTCACTTGTCTTCAGCTCTGGCAGTTTGGGAGACCAGCAGCTTGCTCAGCATGTTGCTTTGTGGTGTCACCTGCACAACCAACTTTTGCGGACGCACGATACTTTCCTTTCTTGTTTGTTCTACTGATTAAGGGTATTGTTGTTTGTGTACTGTCTGGATCTGCAAAACAGAAAGCACACCTCATCAACACCCTGCCACACAAACCAAGGAACACTGCAACACCGCGTCCTCTTAGTGCCTGTCACTTCTTTCTGCCCAATTGACCTGTCTCTGTTACCAACAAAGTCACTGCGCCTGCGCTGAGGAACTTGGGTCACAGCCTGCTCTGATGTGTGATCAGTGATTTGATGCATGCGCACCCCCAGCAATCATAGGGGTGCGGGGGGCTTGGTGTGCTCTTTTGCGTCATGCCCGGTGGTTCCAGTGATGGGGACGCCTGCAAATTGCTTGGAACACCCAACGCTAATGGACCTAAAACACTCCTCTCTGGTAAGCCCTGGGCCCATTGAGAACTTGTACGATTAATTGTTACCACACAGGGGACCTGACTGCTTGGGGAAACATCATTTGGGCACTATACGCACCGACGCCTGGGTACATCCTACCTGAAGCTGACAACCAACGCAAACAAACGTAACATGACTTCTGACATGGCACTCTGGATGTTGACTTTTGCGGCGGACACTTTTTTTTTTATGGCACACTAATAAGACTTTGGGGTCTGCCCTGGGCGGCTGCCCCAAACCAAATGACATCTTCCTTCTGTTATCCATAAACTATTTTACAGAAGTGGGTGATCAACAATGATCAGTCATTGAGAGCTACTTCTTATAATTGAAGGAAAAGGGGATCGGAGATTTAAATCATTTTCCGCGACTTTCAAAGGAAACTCAAAAGTTACTCCATAAAAGTTATTTTCAAGTATCATTTATTATATCTTCACACACAGTCAATACAACAATTCTACATTCTTTCAGACCTCCTTGGCAACGTGCATGCGCGCCACCATCTTCCGGACTTTCCCAAAATCGAGGTTGCGCCTTGACTCGGCCATTGCCGCCACCGCTACCGCAGCACACCCCCCTCTGGGAGTGACATCTGTGCAACCCCAACTCAGGGTCCTTTGCGGCCATCAGCCTCCTGACCTCTGGGAACAAAGGGGGGGATTTTGTGGGGTTGCAGACGAGGGAGAAACCACGCAGTGTGCCCTGGGCAGCATCTACATCCAGGCACACCAGCACGGAAACAGGACAGAAGGAATCCATACCAAGTGGTACCCTGTGCCCGGTTCACCACAATGTGGCAAACCGGGTGACAGGATGGCGCAATATTTAAGGACACAGATCTGGGCTCCCAAAGCAAAGGCTTTGGGACAAGATAATTACTAGCTTTGCGGTTCTCGTATCAGACGGACGTTCTCGGGGATTGTGTGTGGTGTCTTGCTGTATTCAGACTTGGACTTCTCTATTCAGGGATTCATTTGGAACTGTTGTGGTCTTGTGTGGTTGCTTGATTTACTGTGAATTAAAGACAGTCATCTCAGGGACTCCCATAAGGAGGATCCTGCCGTTAAAGGCTGAGAGCTGTGTTCTTTTTATTCTTCCCATCAATTTGTCATTCCAGCCTGACAGACAGCACCCATCTCTGCCATTTCTCCTCAATATCAAACTTATGAAAATTGGTGAAAAGAGAGGGACTTATAAAATGACTAAATTGAGATGAAGTCAGCTACACATTTTCAGCTAAGATGAATAATTTGAATATCTGGCATTCAAGAAATTAATTTTTGGAAATGTGTTGTGCACATTCAATTTATTTTTGTCCTTCAGCCTACAGTTTTGCAAGTAAACATTCTAAAATACACAATGAACTGCAAAACAACTTGAGGAGACAAAGTTGGGAATATTTCAATTACAACATTATGCAGCCATAGAATTATACATGAAGAGCATCATTTAAAGACCCTGAAATTTTTAATCAGAATATCAGAATGAAATTTTGAAAAACGGTTTTCTTACAGATATTATACTATGGATTCCAGCTCATTATAAACCCCTGAGGGATCCAAGGAGCCTCATAGGAGGTGGAAGTTGTGGGAGCAAGGAAGTTGAGCTCCTCAAAAGGAATGATTATGGGGAAGGTTACAGAATGGTCTTTTTCCCAAAAAAAAATTGCAATGCACAAAATGCAAGTCTTCCACCATTTCCCTTCTTGCAAGCAGGCAGAAACTCAAATACACTCCTCCACATACTCTTGCACATGTTGCATGACTTTTACTGCCACCCTTCAGTGCCTGAAAATGGTGTTGAGGAATTAATCAACTCAAAATAAAGAAATGAACCATAGCACAGTGGAAGAAAAGGTGGGAAATAACAAGGCTGGGCAATCAGCCAGTTTGTGGCTGGGAATATGTAATTAAGGGTAGTACCTTAAGTACATATCCCTAGTTTTGTCTGGTTCAATCACAGTCCACAATAAATCACTATCAAACACAATACAAAAAATGATACATCACAATAAATGCAATGATGCAACGCACATTCAATAAAAACTATAAATTTGTGCACACAAATTCAGGGTGCAATAATGCAATGCAACAATTCAATCAGAAGAATTGGGGTTGGAATGTTTGAGGGAAGTTTACTGTAAGAGCTAATTTTAAGGACTGATTATTGGGAGTGGAAGAGTGCTGGGTTTTTATGCAATTTAGCACAATTCTTCAGTCAGCTGACCTGACTGAAGCATTGGACATTTTTTCTTGCCTGTGATTGGTGGACAAAATGTGTAATGAAGAAGTCGTGCATCCAGGGAACGGATGCAGGAAGGAAAATGGGACGAGAATCCAGGTCCTGGCACCTGATGTCCCTGGCCCTGAGTTCTGGTTCCCCAACAAATGGTGCCACAATGGCTTGCATTTGTGACCACAATTGTGATTGCGGCAACTCTGGTTGCAATTAACACCCCTGTATCTGAAGCTCCCTTTTTTCATTTCGCAAAAAGGTTGTTTGACCCCAGCTTTGGGAAGCAGGAGAAATGCCATTTCCCTAGGACTGGGTTGATTTTATCCTATCAGCAAGTCAGGAATTGATACCCTTCTGTTTGCTGCAACACCAAGGAGATTATTCTCAGTTATTGGCATGTCCCAAAACAGGCCATTTGAATTTCACACAGTCACTTTCTCCCTTCTCACAGACTCTAATTCAGCTGGCAAAATCGGCAGAAAAATCCCACACAAGAATTCCGTATGCCAGGAACACAAACATATTTGTGTACAAAATATTGTTCTGGAAAAGATCATTAATCAATTCATGACATAGATGTCATAGAGAGTCGATCAGTACAACAAAAATGCATTTGAATCTAGTCCAAAGTTTAGTCATCACATCTCAGAATGAAGTTTCGTGCAAACGACGAACTTCTCTTTGGTTCAATTGCAAGATAACTTCATGAAAAACAACTTTCCTCACTTTATAGGCCACTTTTGTTGCTATATCGGGTAGTTTTTTTTTTTCTTTTTTCAAAATGAGTTTCCCAAGAAACTCCTTTCAGATCTGCAATGAAAGGGGTCGTATCCTAACAGAAAATTGGGACATCAAGGAGTAAGATTCCTTCGAAGACTTCCCATCATTCGAAAAGTTTAATTTTTGGGGAGTAGAGTAAATGTCTGCCACCAATGATGAATCAAATCACATACGGTTCACTTCGGGACTTCCGACTTGAATTGTTCTCACTGAAGGTATACCAGTTGATTTTCAACGTCGTATACGAGAGGCTCGCATTTGTTATGTTCAGTATTCAAGTTTTGAACGCCAAAAAGAACATCTGATAGCACCTTTAGGGATGTTTTGAGTTCCGAATATCACCTGACTATTTTATAGCTTTTCGCTCTCCAGTGTAAATAAAATAATAGCCGAAAGGCCCCCCGGAACATTCTTGCTAGGGAAGTTCAGACAACTTCAGACCTTTCGATAATTCATTCATATTTTTCAAAACAAGAGAAAAAAGGAGTATTGCACTATACAATTAGTGAAATCAAGTTACATCATATACGGCATGTAGTTCACTTCCACGTTGCGATCACTTTCCGGGCGGAATATACCGTACTTCCGATATGATCTTTGAACAGCGAATTCTGAAAACTCTGGTCATTCCGCAATCCGCATAAAACTCATCATTAGAATTATCCACAGCAGATGGTCAAGTTGGATTCGAAACGAAATCCAGATTCGATGATACACAATAAGATCGAGGTATAGCACGTACCTTCCAAAGAACGATAGTTTTCCGCGTCGGACATGATGGTACTTGCGAGCATCCATATGTATATGTACAGTATCTCTCCCAACCCCCGATTCGCAATAATATATCACCTCGAAGATTTCAATGAAATTCGCACGCTCGCGCGCGCGAACGAAGTCGAGTGCAGTATAACCGTTACGAACATTGCGCATGTGAATATATGTTATCCGTATTCTTGTACAGAGTTTATCACTTTTAAAGACCAATATATGGCATGGTTTTTAAAAATTTAGGGTAGCCCGGATATGTAGTGAGAGTCTACCTAACAATGAATTTCACACTTGGTAAATGGGATAATTACAAGTTGTACTCCCTTCTGTCGGGAGAGAGCTCACAATTTGTATCGGGTAAGAACAGTCAGTGCGCGTCACAAGAATTAAAATGAGATCCGTTTGCTTCGGCGGCTGGCAAGAAACTACCTCTGCCCCCCTGGTGCCTGCCTGTCATGGCCGGGCACCGAGAAACAGTCGAGGACGCTAGAACGCATCAAAGGGAAGGAGTAGTGCCGTGGCGACGTAGATGTCGCTGTTGCTTACTATATGTTCCATATTTGTTAAGGAATAGCGTATTATTATACTGTACGTCGCAGAACTCGCAGTTATTAGCATTTCATATTCCACAAAGTCAAGATACCGATTCGCCATCATGAATAATGTGCCTATATGGAACATGAAGACCAAGGCAACCAAAATCGAAGAGGTCACACTACTATCTTTTTCCAACCAGAGGATCTCAATGGCTTCAGCTTTCTTACTCATACCCAAGCGATCATTCCGGCACTTGCACACATAGACACCGAATCTCACACACGATTGTCACTTGCTAAATACATCACTGCACATGCTCTGAGATCGATTAGCATTCGTATGATGGCAAAATGAACCAGCGATAGAAGAGTTCCGATCCGCGGACCCACGAATCAGTGGAGAAGTGCGTCAGCAAGTCCTTCGTGGCAATCCTCCTCACGCGCTTCCGTTGGCTAAGCAAGAGCTTACGCATGAGCGTGTGTTTCTGCTGCTGGTGGCTGTGCTCAGCGAAGGGGGAAAATGAAGCAATGGAGCGGGAACCACTTGGGGCGTGTCTGGGATGGTCAAAAGCTGCTGGTGCATGAAGTGACGTGTAATTTGGTACCAGGTCATTTACTCGTCTTCGTTCGCCAATCGCCATCAGCGCCGTCACATTGGCCTTTACAATGCGCTGCTCGTCTCGCTCTGCCACCTTAATACAGT
>CAJPEX010005807.1:0-14882 GCA_905338405.1 Notodromas monacha | reverse complement strand
TGATTGAACCTTGTGAATGCTGAAAAGCAGCAAATAAAGTGTTCTGTTCATTCATTCATAGTTTCATCTTCTGGCAGGTGAAACTTTCAAGTGAAGTGTTCTCTGCAAATTTTGCCCTTTCCTACCTTCAAAAGCCTGTATTGCCACTGGTTTGCTGCAATGTAGCAGACTGGCCATGTGGTGGGGTTTCTGCTATACACACACTGTTTTTACACATCAAGGTTGCACTCCAAGAGTTCCCTTAGCCCATGTAGCAACATCTTGCAGGTCCCAACTTTGACCTCACCTACACACATTATTAGAAACAGGATCACTTATCTTTGACAAATACTATTTGGCTTCAACATTCTGCTGTGTTTTTCCCCTCACTGTGTTCTCTATACAGTGGAACCCTTCTAAGTGAAATTTCAAGGGACCAGCAGAAAAAAATTGACCTAGAGAGGTTTTGAATATTGTATATGCTCTAATAGTAGCCTGATGGGAATCTATTTGATGAATTAACCCTGTCCCCCAGGCATTTAATGGAGACCAGCTGTGAGAATGCAGAGCATAAAAAGAAGTTAAATTTGGTCATTCAGTCCCTCTCTTTGCGCTGACTGGCAAATATACTAGAAAGAAGCCCTGCACTGCCAAGAGTTTGTGCATCCCCTGTATCTAGTGACTGGCATACATTATCCAAAAGGTCAGACTCATCTGCAAAGAGGCAGTATGGAGTGATACAGACCAAGGGTGCCCTGCATATGGATGGGACCTGACTATCATTGCTAGAGGTATTCCCTGTCAATTAAAAAAGCATTTTCCAATTATTGTTTGTACATCAGTTACTTGTCCAATTCACAAAGGTTAGTTATGAGTTCTGTGAAAAGCGCTGATGGAAAATGAACAAAACTTGGAAAATCCAATGTTTATGTTAATAATTGCAAGTTCCTGTGGTTTGCTACTTGCATTGCCCCTGATCCGAAGAAGAGAACTTTTTGGATTTTCAATGAGTTTTCTGGCAATTCCAGCTCACTAAAACAGTCTTAAATTTCTTGTTTCAAGAAAATAATAAAAAAACAGGCCTCAGAAATTTTAACTTACCTAGGTTTGAGAGAAAAAGCTTTCCAGTTAGTTTTGAGTTTTTTAAACCTTGTGTGCCAATGTCAGGGTATTTTTGCAAAATTGTGTGTCACTCGGCACTGGGAATCAAAAAATCTAATTTTTTTTAACAAGGCTCAAGTCAGGAAAGTCTACAGTTCTTCTAATCCTGCAGAACATTTTGAATGAAAAATATAAAGATCCTTCTCTGGGTGGTATTTTTTCCTGCATTCCTGGCATAGGATTTGAATGGGAAAATCCTGAAAACAAGAGAAAATTTGTCTTTCAGGTTTTTCATGCTTGGGCCTTCTCAATCTGGGCACATTTTAGTGACCTTGGGTCAAACTGAAATGTACGATCCCCTAGATCAACCCCAACTCAAATGGAAAAAAAAAACCTTCAAATGTCTGAGGGTTAATGCATTCTTTTCATAAGGGAATTCATACAGGGAATTGACTTTCTTAAGTTGAAACCCTCCGTAAACTGAAGGTCTCTAAACTCAATACCACCAAGGTGACATATATGAGTATGTCATATATAAAGGACGTAAACTTCTTGTACCATTAAAGTCTGGTTTTATCCCTCCTACCCTTTCCTCATTGGTCACTGCAAATATGTTAAGAAGAATGTGCAATTTAAGGCAGGCTAAAGCAACGGAGGAAAAGCTGGGCTTGGGACGAGCCCAACCGCCGAGAACCCGGGGTTTCGCTTGGACCTCTTTTCGAGCCGCGCTGGTCGTCTCTGGGCTCAGTGCAACGACGGCGCTCTGCAAACGCACAACGGGACGCCATCCCCCACCAAAGTCTTTATTTTATCTACCCCCACCCCCTTTTCAGATTTCCTCTGGTCCCCAGTTTTTTTCTCAGTGGTGATATTTTCGAATGGAAAGAAAGTAGGGTGTGATGCTGTCACCGAACCAATGTATCACAGGCACCCCAGGGACTTGTTTCCCTGCTGAGACAATCCTCGTCCTTGGGAGGAAAGTCTGGGTTTCTCTTTTGCTACCGCGGATTTTAATTATTGCGTGATTGATCATAAATCATAGAGAAATTAGTACTTAGACTCTGTAACCGACCATAGAAATTAACTTGCACGAAGGACCTTTCTTTCCGGCCGAAAGACACATGCCACCAGATATATACACTAAATTATCTGGATTCCGGACCCTTATAAAGGGGGAGTTATCGATTGATGATGTAAAGCTTTATGTCAAAGGAAGTTGTAACAGTGTCAAGCAATAGAGTGAATATCCTTTCATTTTGGAACTACTGCTGGTGCTTATCAGCACCAACAAGAGGAAAAAATAGAGAGTTTCCTGGTTTTGAATAGGACTCCTGGCTGGTGAATGAAATCCCCAAGAAACAATATTTTTGTTTTGAATAGCTAAACATACCATGAAAACATTTTGTCTGTAAAAAAAAGATTGTAATATCTCTATTCTCTTGTTAGTTCTATAGGGATTCCAGGTCGTGGAATGAAAGGCTCGGTTTCTCTTTGGCTGCAGCCGAATTTAACTATTACGCAGTGAGATATGGAATTTAAGTATACTCAACAAGAATGAATGAAGCCCGAATAAAGACCCCTTTTCCTAAAAAAAAAAAAAACCCAGGGGTTTTCTTGGACCTCTTCTGGAACTGCATTGGTCGTCTTCGGGCCAGTGTAACGTCAGCACAGTGTGCAAACGCAAAACTAAATGCGATCCTAACCAAATCCCACATGAAATGATTGATTATAAAGGCGGATTTTAAATTTATGGAGAAACGCCTGATTCACTGAGCATAAGTGGTAAAAAAAAATAATTTCTTTTGCGAATTAAAAGAGCCAAGCGCGGTAAATTATTTGCTCTGGTATTTCTGATTCAAACAGAATCGAATTACAAACAGATCGAGATAAGAGCAATTCCATCATTCCCAAATTCCCAAATTACAATAGATCACGGAGTAAAAGTGCGCACAATTCCTTCAAAGTCTTGCACACACGAGAGATACATCAAGAGTGTTGGATGTGCAATTATTTTTTGGCAGTTCGTATGTGCACTGCACTTGGGTGATGTGATCGATGCTTCATTCGCAAATTTGAGGTGAGTGTTATCATGCTTTTCACCCATCACTTTGGAGTTCTGACTTACGCTTTCACCATGTCCCCGACCCCTGTAATGACAAGCAGACGTTCTGTCAATCGATTTTCTTTGGCATGTGAAGCCGAATACCAATTTTGTACCCATCGTGTGATTAGAACGACCGACGTTTTCTCGCAAGTTTTTAAAGGTCAAAATGTATTTCACTCGATGACGGAAGCAACGCTTCAAGTAATTATTTTTCTCTAAACCTCCTCTGAATGAATGCAGTGAATACTCCTGTACACAGCACAACAGTGACCAAGGAATTACAAAAATAGAATTCTGACGATGTGAATGGACTTGTCAAGGATTCGAGAACCCCGTGGATCTCCTAGAAAGTGCAGGGGATGAAAAATTCATCGAAACGTTTGTGGAATAGATGAGACGCCGTCGGTGAAGTGCTCTTTAAGTGCTGTATCCTGCTCTCAGCGCAAAAAAAATAAAAGAAAGTCTACGGAATAACGCAAAAAAGCTGCATTCGTTCCCCATGCCATATAAATAAAAAAAGAAGATGATGTTCATGAAGATAGCAAAAACATGGCAAAATTTTTCAGACACTGCGTCTTTCTGCGGTCTGGTTTTAAAGAGAATAGTCGCGTCGTCGTCATCGCTGCAACACTGAAGTGCTATATATATGGCGGGTTGAAGACAGCATGCAAGCAGCAGCACACATTGTCCACTTATATATATTTATATATATATATACAGACAGAGGAAACCGGGTTGCGCCTGTTTGAGACCAGTTTCCGCGGCGATATTAGGGGGACTCGTGGTTCCAACGAGATAGAACCCCTCGGGCCTGCAGGAGTTGATACTCTCGGGATCCCCCGGCGTTCATATCTCGCGTCTGACCGGCACTCGCAAAAGCATAATGGCCCGTTTTGATGTAGCAAAGCCGCCTTGGCAGTTTTGAACGCGAGAGCTTCTTCCTTCCTTCTTCATCATCGGGGGGATATTTTTTTTTTCTTCCTCGAGTCAATCGCCCCTTGAGCATTGAGGGTTCAACGGAAACTTGAACAGAATCCGACGACGACGAAAGGAAGCCCTTGTCAGTATAAACTCGTCGCCCCCCCAGGTTTTGTTTTCTTCATTGGATCCCAGCCTCAGGGGGAGGCATGGAAAACTCCCGCAGTACTGTGGTAGTCCATTTACTGATACGGGAAAGAGAATCAGGTCGCAAAGTGTGTGCATGAAAATATCTGGAACCACTTGAAGCCTCCAAGAAAGTATTGCATTCAAGAAAATAATTGACGCCATTCAATGCCACAAAAATTGGCTCAGAAAAATCGGATTGCGTCCGAAATCCGATTTCCCATTATTGATTTTTTTTTAATTTGATGGTGCATTGCATTAGAACGAAAAATGTATCATCTTCTTGACTGATGAGTAATGCCAAAGGGCCTGGAAGTCAATGAAAAATAACTATATGCTATTTTAAATTCGATGTCACATAAGAATGATTCTTTACTTCTGTTGGGAGTGTTTGAGGAAATTCAGCTGCCACGTAAAGCAAGTAGATCTGCAGAATTCTGATCATGGAAAATATTTTAAAGGAATAAAATGACATCTCACGAATGCTGATTCTTTAAATTTGTTCCAAGGAAAACAAATAAGGGAGCTTAATTTTTGAGAAGATTGAAAAGGCTGAAAATCATATTTCATCCAAGATATAGTACTGTACATGCAATTTACTTCCTCTAATGCGAAAATTAAAACACTGAATTATCATGAAAAAGGTAACCTTCATGCTTCCCTTTAACAAGAACTTCGAAAAATTCAAAGAGGAAAAACATCGGCAACGACAAAAGACCTCAATAAAAACAACGCGGAGGATAGTTTGAATCACACTAGGAAAATGAAAATAATCCTGCATTATTCGTATGTCAAATCATTGTTCAAGAAATATCTTTCAAACCCGAAGCAATGATTGAAAAGACAAGACAAAGTATTTTGACGACTTTAAATGCTGTGACTTTCAAAAATAACTTGAATAAGCAAAAAAAATTTGCAGTACATTTCAGGACATGGATATACATGAATGAAAACAATCTTCACCAGATGTTTCAAAAAGTATATCTTCGCATAAAAAGTTTTCTTTCTCGTGATTTGAAGAAAATTGCATTACATATTGATGACGGAACTAGAATAAAATGCATTTGCCGTGACCGTCATGGTCATAGAAACTCCCATCGTCGTCGAAAAGATCTGCAGTTATTTTATTTTCAGTTGCCTTCATAAAGTTTTGATTCTAAACTCTTGGATTTTCCACACGGACTTTTGCAAATGGAAATTCACGAAAAAATTTCGTCTTCGCAACATTTTCCTCTCTCGTGATTTGAAGAAAATCACTTTAAATTTTGATGATGGATAAAATGCATTTGTTGTGACCATCATGGCCATAAAAACTCCCATCGTCGTCGAAAAGGTCACCAGTTTTTATTTTATTTTCAGTAGTTGCTTTCGTAAGGTTTTGATCATAAATTCTCGAATTTTCTACCTGTCCACCCTGACTTCCGCAAGTATAGAGATTCAAGAAGAGAAAATAAATTTTTCCTTGGCAAAATTTTATTTTCTCGTGATTTGAAGAAAATTACTTTATGATGACGAAACTAGAATAATGTGCATTTACCATGACCGTCATGGTCATATAGAAACCGATCATCGTCGAAAATGTGTGCAGTTTTTTTACATTTCATTTTCAATTGCATTCATAAGGTTTTTATTCTAAACTCTCGGATTTTCCACCCGGACTTCCGCAAACGGAGATTCAGGAAGGAAGAATTAATTTGCGAGGCCCTTATATAAGCTCTGGTTTAATACGGAACTGACTTGGCGAAACCCCCTCACAAAGTTGGCAATAAACTCACGACATTCCGCACATGTTTCTTCGCTTCTCGAATAATCTCCCGCGATGCGCGAAGATTTCAATAGGTTCCTTGTCGGATTTTGTGGAGAAGAAATGCGCGTCTTCACGAATGGCTTCCGGCTGCTGTCTTATAAAATCATTGCCATGGCTTTTTTTTTTTTTCAGCACGGATAAATTTCAAGTAGTACTGTATGTTATTCTCAAGTCGTCTCAGTGCTCGCATCATAAAAAAAATACATCTTTAACCGGAGAAAAGCATTTCTCGGAAAAGCCACTAAATTTTATCTTGTGAAACTTCGAAGGGCGTATACGCGAGTCTAAGTTTAGTTCGATCTCAGAACTTTCGTGATATTATGAAAAGTTGATGTTTCGAATGATAAAGACATTTAGTGTTATCAATTTCAACAACTATTCCGAGTGATTCAGCGGTCGTTACTTTTGAAGCACAGACAGAAACTGATTTTTAATTTTCACGAAAGGAATTTTTTTAGTCCAGTTCCGATGATGCGTATTTCTCTGTGTAAAGATGAACAGCATGACTTTTGATAAAATCAATGATATCTTTAATCATTAATCAATATTTTTTCAAGATCCTGACTAATTTCAAAGGAATTATGAATTCGGGATACATGTGATCCGATCTCATTGCAGCTGGCATTATTTCTCCGCTGAATCTCTGCTTTCACATTTTATCTCAACATTTTCAAGTGGCAAAAACTTGGTGCAGAAGCATTTCATAAAAATAATATTGCGTGCATGAATTTCGAAAATGAACAGAATCTCCAAATTTTTCTCCATCATCAATCAAGAAATGCCTCCTCCCAAAATGTTGGAGTCCTCATCATGTAAAAGTGAAGGTTCCACATAACCAACATTCGGCGATGGCCAAGAATCCGTCAATCATCCGCGATTTCAGGATTTTTAAGTCAAAATGACTTGGGAAAATATATATTTATTCGTGCCATGATGAATGCTGTACCTGAATACGGTAAATCGCTTCCGAGGCACAACATTTTTTTTCATCTTCCGAATAAATGGAGGGGAAAAAAAGAAGCCCTCGGACATTTGCATATAATAAGCCGATGCTTCAGAACAGCCCGTTGAAAACTTATAAATCTGCGTGAACGCGCCGTCTGTTCCCAACTGCTGGTTCCAACTCTTCTCTCTCCGAACCCTCGACCTTGAATACGTGCTCCTTATTAGCTCGTAAACGCCTCGGGCAAATGACGGGAATGTAAATGACGCGTGAACGGAATGCTCACCTAAATACATATAGACGAGGAACCCTTGCACGCCCTTTTTTTTTTTCCTCAGTGATTCCGAATAGTCGTCATATCGCACGTCGACAGCAGCGTCGACACCAGATGCAACACACACATGAGGAGTGGGATTTTCCCTGACGACGTCCACGCGCCTCCTTATTCCCGGGCGACGTTGGGAAACAACGGGTTTCCGCAACTCCGGGGGACACACAATAGAAGCGGGATTACGACCGCTGTTCCTGTTGTGTGTCTGGGCCTCGAGAACCTCGATAAACTGCACCGACGGCCTTTTCCCACAGGGGAGAGGAGGGGGGGGGGGGGAGAAAATAAAGGATTTATTCCCATCACCGACTGCCTTCATTCGATCAACGAAACATTTTTGTCATTTTGTTTTCACTGTGCTACGCTTTTCTGAATGCCGTATTTATTCGAGTACCGCACGCACCTTTTTTGTGTGGATAAATTGGTGCACAAAATGAGGGTAGACAATTTCGAGTGGAATTTTCTGAAAATTTAAATCATTTCTTCCCACTGTCTATTTTGTTTTCGAATTTCTCTAGTGCAATACCGACGTGAACTCGATCTATAACAAAAGCGAAGGGGGATCAGAAAACATTTCGTGTAGAGAAATTTTTTGTAGAGAACCCTTAGATATGGGGTAAGAACCCCATATGGGACCACAATAATTTTTTATACTGAGAAAAATGTTGTAGACAAGATTGTCGTAGAGAGAGGGAGTCCATCGCCTGCATTTCTTGCATTAAACCAAGAATGTCATTGAATTCGATTTTTACTTGGGCTTCAATGTGGATTTCGTAGTTTTTCAAAATAAGGAGGAATTTTGGCAGCTGAAAATTTAGATGCGTTTTTATGCGGAAATGAGATTCTTCCCAAAATCTTTGCAAAAAATTTGAAGTGCGTGTTTTATTCCGAGGTATATGTGGTACTCGACTAAATAGGTGCATCAAAACATCTCTCATCCAGTTTTATAAAATTCCGTGCCTCGCAAGATTGACCATATCAATAACACAGAATGATGACATTTCCGTATTTACTGTGACACAACAATAGATTCAAGAATTCAGGGCATGTCTTATTTTTGATAGCAAGCGTCCTATTTTTTGGCGATTTTTCTTCCATCATTTGACCAACGAAATAGAGTACACTCGTATTTCACTGTGATGAGGTTTTTTTCAAGTAGAAGAGGAACTCTGAAGTTTACGCCTCGAAAGGTTAAAAAAAAAACAAAAACAAAACAAAAGAAAAGAACTGTCTTCACATTTTTCTTGGAATATTGGGTGCTCGTCTTAAATTTAAAGATAACAATTCCCCAAGTCGGACTGAGTCTTTTTCATGACGACAAAGCGTTTCTAAAATGGCAAATTATATAATTGTACAGTATTGAAACTATGACTGATGAAGCATTATCTCAGAATTGAGTCAGGAAAGCAGACGGTGATCGCAAAGAAAAAGATGAGACTGGAAGATATTGTGGTATAAGAAAATAGTTGAAGAGAGGAAGGTGGAGAATTTATTTATTTATTTTATTTTTTTGTCTGTGTGACAGCATTGGATCAAGTGCGGCTTTTTAGAAGATCTTCCGGAACTCACTGAAGTGCAGCAAGTAAATCCAGAAAGAAACCTTTCAGTGACCTCGTGTTCATTAGTTATATACCTTTTACAGCAACCCAAAAGACGCTATGTTCACGAGTTCTACCCGAAGGTCGCTCGGAGACCCACTAATTGTTTAATTCGAAAGCATTAAACTGAGTGCAACACGAAGCCCTTCTCTCTGCCTTTAGCTGCGGCTGGTGCTATGGCCATCATTCGTCTAGATGTTCTCTAGAAAGGCTCTCATAGAAAATTATAACATCTGCTTCACGTCCTCCAACACGGTTGACCTTGCTCGAGGTTCAAAGGAAATCCCAGGAGGGAGCAACGAGATTCGCAGTTGCTTGCTGATCGTGTCGCAGCATGCCGCAAAACTTTTTTTCCTTCGTTCGTCCAGGAATACCCGAGTTTTACTCTTCCTTCCTGCTATAGAAACAACTCTTTTCCTCATGAAAATTCCTTTGACGCAGGAGATGATGCTTCTGCACAATTCTTGAGCAGATTCTGCTTTAAAAAAATGAATCATTTTTTGCTCGTATGGGCCAAACTGACTGGGAGACAAATTTTTTCACCCTCTGAAATTTAATGGTCTCCGGTCTTGACTGATCCGGTATCATTAAATTGCTATGAAAGTCTGTTCATATAATGTCCGGTTGTCTATGGAAATGAAGGCAATTTTCATAGAATTATTTCAATTGAATAATCCAGCGGGGGATTGAGACTCGAAAACTTTTGCAATTATTCCTTGTAAATTTTATACACTTCGCAATGCGGAAGCGTCATCAAAGAGGATGAACTTGATATTCAAGCTCATCACATTCAAAACTTTCTTTGAACACTGAGCACCTGTGAAAAGTTTACTGAAACTGAATACTGTACGCAGAAAACGTGAAGGTGAAGTTTCAGAAGACCGAAAAATCTGCAAATGCTTGATGGCTTCAAATAAATTGGATCCTGAAACCCAATTTATATCTAAACAATTTATATGTTTTTCGAAGCCCAAACGCACCTACTTTTTATGATGTTCATGAATGTTTCCTGGCTAGTTAAAGATGCCCATTCGACAAAGCGTAATGTATGATGAATGTCAGGTATTTTGGGATTAATTTGATCCTAGTTTCTCTTCAGACATGCTGTTAGACGTTGGCTGGAATTGTTATTGACACGGACGGTTATTTCAGTAGCCGATTTTCCATGGCCAAAAATGGAATGAGCTTAAAAAACTATTTAAACTTATATTTAAAAATCAGTGGAATTTCCAACTTCTGCTCTTTTACGCTGAAATCGAGAAGGGATAAAGAGTCGAAAGTGCATCGTTTCAACGAAATCGACCAAAATTCTCCTCATGAAATTCATGTCTTTCACTGAATATTTAAGGTCCAAGACAATACAGTACAGTATAGTGAAAACAAATTGGAAACCACTTCAGAAAAGCTGACAGCAAAACTCGAGGGAAAAATTGTTCATCTCGAAAATTTTAGTTTAGGAATATGGATATGAATTAGAAAAGTTTGCACAAGTAAGGGCTGCAATAGCAGAGAACCTCCACCATTTTCAAACATTTTTTGGCTTCTCAGTCTGGAATTCCATGTACTGTTCTCTAAAGTATTCCCAAATTTGTGTTCGGAAATATAATTTCTTGGCCGTTGAATTGAATTTTAGAATGGCCAATGCCTATTGCAAGGCATTCATGGTTTAGAAAAAAATTTTATGACCACAAAAATAACCCTTGGCCAAAATTCCAAATGATGTGGTAAATGAAACTTATTCTAGTTTTTCCTAAATATTTTTTAGAAAACACGAAAAAATCCAACTGACCTTCAGATATACCACTAAATAAATGATGGTCATCTATGGCAATCTTCTTCACATTCAGCAAATTTGTTTGCCTCGTGAGTATCGATGTAGTTGAGGGTTCGCATGTATTCCATGAGAAATCTCTTGGGAATGAAGACCTCTGAGCGTATGATTCTTCAAAGAAACACATCTTTCTTTGAGCTGGAAAAAGTCAAGGTCGAAGAAGAGGTCCTCTGGACGATTCCATCGCGTGATCGTGAATGGTCTTTTCATACGTGAGCACTCGAGCAAAATTGAGCGGATGCAATTAAAAAATCCCGGCTGGAAACAATTTGTTGGCGAACGCGAGCCAAATTCAATTTACGGATCTACACGCAGATCATTATCAACTTCCTCGCGATTTCGTTTGATCGGGACATGGGGAAAAGTTCACTGGATCTCGCAAGTCACGTCAGAACAGAATCGAACCCTCTCGTGTTTGCTGGCTGGCAAATTATTTAGCAGCCAAACTTTCTGATCCTCTTCCCCGAAATAATGATTCTACCTCGGCTTTTTTTTTCTTCGTGCGGAATCCGTTTTTAGGGAAATCCAAATATAACAGGTTACATCCCGGAAATTCTGGACAGCAGTGTCTTTCTCTTTGTATCATCACCTCGCCAATATATTTGGCGAAATAAATTAAGCTCAGCACGTGCTACATGACAGTGTAGATCACGCCACGAAGTATGAAATTCATGTCACGTCGAATGAGGAAATGGCTTCGAACAAATTATGATACTGGCAAGTTTTTTAAAGTGATGAAACCCAAATGCGGGTCAAAAGCCTGACATTCAAGCGAAAATGTTGACGCAAGATGAGCCTGATGGAAAGTTATTGTCAGCAAAGGTCAAGGTCAAATTCTCGCGGAATTTCGCTTGATAACATTTTACTCTAAATAAATAAATATGTGTTGGTCGAATAAACATGCTCACATGGCGCCACAATTGCCAAGTCTATTGAACTGTAAAAAATATGTGTCCAAAACAATAAGAAAATTACAGTGCTTATCTGAAAAAAAACTCAAATTAATAAAAATGACGCACTCCCGGGAAGCAGCAGAGACAAATACGTTCATGATTGAAATACTATTAATCGTATTCATTTTGAATGCGGTATAATTTTTTTCATCGCGACACCTTGTCTGAGAAAACTTTTAGATCAGAAACACATGAAATTTGTATCTTACATTTTGCATTTTACAGAGATCGGTTCATAAGCAGTTTCCACCTTTGTTGATTATAATATTTTTGGAATAGAGTAATTTTAAATCAATCGTTTATCCAATTACTGGAACAGCGAAGTATGATGAGATGCTATTTACCTTTTACTACTTAAGAATAAATTTTACGAATTCTTGCGCAGGTCAAGCACAGACAAAGATTTTAATTTATTCGAAAAAACCCTGACTGTGTTTCTTATGTGAAAAACATATTCATCTAAAAATATTTACAATATTGATGGATTCTGTTTCACATGATGCATAATGAGGAAGGTTACTGAAGAATGTCTAGTTGTGAGGAACAACTTTCCGCAGTCAGTGCGACGATTGAAGGAAATCTTCATGATATAAGGACGGTGATGCGTATTTAAAATTTGCTCACAGTACTTTGAATTACGCTAAAAATCGTCATTACTGGAGGACATTCATCTCAAGGTACTGAGAAATACTTTTGAAGCTTCCCACGCATGGTTCCATAGTTTGCTCGTCGATTTCCTGTTTCGTTCGCGTGCTAATCTGAGGTGCGCCGTTTTGGTGCCCACCCAACCCCCGGGTAATGCAGAATCGGAAGCTAAATGAATAAAAGAATAAAATACGATTAGTCGAATGAGGTCAGTTAAGAACATCCGGTGGTAATTTTACCCCGGGGAATAATTATTCGCGCATTGTTTACTCGCGGTTATGGTAGCAATTGAATAAAGCATGCTCGCGCCCGGGCCAGAGCCAAAGAAAAAATTAACCTAAGGCCGGGTCATTTATCCCGGGGCTTTCGTGCCCTCCGACATCAACTTCTCTGCCACTGCCTTGATCATATGCTGCCTTCGGCTCGATTCTGCGTCATTAACCTGGCCCCCTGGCTGTGAGCAACACGCGAAACCCGGGCCCAGTGGCAACCCCCCCCCCCCCCCTTTAGAGTCCCACGACCAACCTGGACGCAGGATAATGTGGCGAGACAATTCAGCGCATTGCCAAACTCAACGCCAGAGTCCCGATAATCATCTGGTGCAACTCAGATTTTGTTATTTATAGTTTCATTCTTATTTTTAAAATGCGAGTGTACGTGGCGGAGGGAGGGGGGCATGTTTTGAACCTTGTGAACGCTGAAAAACGGCAAATAAAGCATATTTATTAAAAAATCAGCCAACTCAATTTTAGACGTTCAAAACTTCCAAATTGATAGGGCCGAACCAGTTTGAATTTATTTTTCTGACGAAGATTTTGGATTGCCATCTACTCTTTTTTGCTGCATATTTGGCAGAAGTGTCATTGACATCAGGCGACGTCGATAAATTTGATCGATTTTTTCTACTTTTTCTTGACTATTAAACTCACAGTTGAGATACTGCTGGCAAGTCAATCCTGCAACTTTTTCAATCTATCGAGTGAGAATATCCCACAGTGTTAGATTATTCCTGATATTCAATCATCAGATCAAATGTGCGCTTTGCTGCTTCAGCCCGGAAATTAAAATTCCTCGCTGTGAGATGATTCCTGAGGATTTTCGAATGAATCGTTCTGGACGAGACACCATATACAACTTTTGAATTAAATGGGGAAAGCCAGTTTTGCAGTTTCCAATTCAGAAAATGAAATATTAATATATCTGCAAATTCGACGAGGTGTTCAAGTCTGAGTTGACCCCAGGCCACATGCAGGAATTCCCACACGATGCAGGCAGTGTATAGGTTGCAATGACATAGTATCCGGGTTCCACCACGTCGGTGCAAGCAAATTCCTCGCGGGGATCCCAGGATCCCTCTTACGGATGTTGTAAATTGTCTGGTGGGCCCAGATAACTCCTGGAGATGGAAAGTGGGTTTCCGTAGCGCATCCATACAGATCCCTCTCCCTCTTTGCAGGACTACAATACTTGCTTGTTACGGTTCCGGGGGAAAAGAAATATATCTTGAGCACTGGATCCTGACAATTTATTTTGTATACGAACGGTGTGTCGCAGTCCTGCGTCCTCGAGGAAGCTTGAAAAAAAATATTTCCCAGTACAGCAATATAATTTTATATGCTTTATTGCGTTTCTTCTATATTCAGACAAAACAAACGTTTAGCCCAGTGTTCTCAATAACGTACAGTATCTACCCAGGAAATATAGTTATTTTTCAAAGCAAATGTTTATTTAAAAATGTGCTATCCATTTACTTTATTTATATTATACAATTAGATTTTGGATTTCATCATTTCACGATTCTCCCACTTCCAATCAAATATGCATGCCACTGAGCTCTATTTTTATCAGCGCTGAAGACTTCGAAAATGTGTATTTTTCCCTTCCAGAACGTTCAGCACAATTTTTTAAATGAGGTTTTCATTCATAATTCATCCTGAAACGTGAAACAGTGAGGTAAAGAGTGAAGAAGTCAAGGATGAATGAATTATCAACATTTTTTTAATCGAAAAATTAGTTCCATTCCAACCCTCCTCTGATTCATAAAAGCGTACAGTTATGTTTGTTTTGCATGCGCTGAAGGTTTGTAAATGTAGAAATTTCGTTGAAACGTGAGGAGTTGTGTATCCTCTTCACTTCTCAAGCAAGTTTGTTGATTGAAAATCATCACAAAAAACAAAGTGCAGATGTAGCAGCAAAAGCCGAATATGGAATAATGTCAGTAATTTAATGCTGATTTTTTGAAAGAAAAACGTCTTGCTGGAATATTAAACCTGATCCATATACTGCTTTGTGCTGCCATGTCATCGACGGACATGATGAGGCCATTTCATCGGATTGTGCTCATAATTCGCCCAAAAATACTCACATTATTTAATGAACTCCGTCATTTTTTTTTTTTTTGCAAATGCGTTGCATGACTCGTGCCAGCATAATTTCTGCAGATTGTTGTCTGATATTAAATAAACAACTTCTGATCAAATATATATATA
>CAJPEX010005805.1:0-13745 GCA_905338405.1 Notodromas monacha | reverse complement strand
AGGCAATACAAATTTTCAAATTTTTGTCACAGACTAGGAAAATCTGACTTGAATGTATAGTAATAAAACTTCATCACAATAGGGTATGGAAATTATAATCTTTGTGAATTTATATTCAGCTATAATATAGGTTTATATTCAGCTATAATATAGATAGAGGCCCATATGGGCCACTACCTATATTAAAGAGGTTCTGTAAAAGCATTATCTGAGGAAGATATTTTTCTGGTCCCCTGCATCTTCATAGATAGAATAGTGTTCCCCAACCCATGGCCCACAGACCAGTGCAAGTCTGCAGAAGTTTTTTTCAGTCTTCAGGAACTTTTCCTCTGCATAATAAATCAAAAGGAGCAGTGAAGTCTGTTATTTTTATCTGAAATTTCAGAAAGATAATTGCAGTTTGAATTAATGATGAAAAATAAAAGTTGGCTTTTCTCCTAACTTCAGACAAAATTTCACCTGCTGAAACAAATTATTTCGATTTTTATCCACGGCAACCTTTCTTTAAGCTGACTTCTCTAAATTTTTGAAGATATTCCACTGTACTGTAGCTGCATCATTGGTTTTTGGCCTAATTTCTGCAATCAAGCAAACTTTTTAAATACCTCCCATGAAGTCTTTCGAACAAAACATTTTTGAGTCTGCAAAAATGTTACCAAATATGAAACTTTGCCAGTGTGCAGAAATTATTTTTGAAATGTGCCCCTCCACAACCAAAAAATTTCTGAAAATGTCTTGGTCTGTGGGCCAAAAACATTTGGGGGACACTGGTCCATACTATTGAGTATGAAGTGTCCACCTTTACTGCAGTAGAGCACCCAGGGGATGCATATTTCCAGCAAGATGTTAATGACTTATTCAAGGGGAGGGACTACTGTTGGCTGGCACCAGCCAAACTATAATGTGTATATGGTGGAATTACCTTCGAAGACCTGGAGGCAACTCTTGGGATTAATGCTATGTTGATTTCAAGAATTCTGAGAGGAAAGCAGGGGTACAACAGCAAAATCTGCAGGAAGGGTGCCTCATCTTTTGAGTGGAACTCTGCCAGGGTGACTTTTGCAAAACATTCAAAAAATGGGTAAAACAGGGCTGACTTTTTTCTTGTGCCAAAGAACATATTTTCCTAAAGAATAATTGTTTTTCAGCTCATGTGTAGGCCTTTTCAAATTATATTCCAAGAACTTTTGTTAGACCCCTTGTATATCTCACAAACTAACCCATTTTTTAGATTTCATTGAAAAATAAATTCAACTTAACCATGGGATACTTGTGTAGCACACAAGCATCCACATCTTTGAGGATGTTGAGAAAAAAATGGATTCAGGATAACCCCTCTCTCAATCTAATAAGAGCAACAAGGCGAAGATTGTTCAGGGTTTGAGGACTTGACTGAATTGGAGGGAGGTAGTTTTGTTGACTGGTGCCAGCCAAACAGTCACATATGGCTGGGGGTTCTCCCCAAATTTTTCAAATTTTATTTGAGGCCTGGAGCCCGGAGCAGCCAAAAATTTTGCCTGCTCCGGGCTCCGCTCTGCTCCAGCTAAAATCGCTCTGCTCCGGGCTCCAGGCTCCGGGCTCCGGCTCCGCTCCAAGTCCCTGGTTTTGTCTACGTAAAAATATAGGTGTTATTATTTTTGGAGATGTTGAAGGTTTAGAATCATTAAAATGGGTTGCGCGTCTTACTGGGGGATAAAAAGTTTGGGACTGACAAATCTGGGTGCATCTCTTACCCATGGGCGCCGATTACTTGAGTAAGTGCGACATGTACAGTACTATACAATTCTCTCTAAAACAAACTGCCAGAGACCTGTGAAAAATCATTGTGACTCATGGTTTCTAGATTGATTGATCAGCTAGCTTTATTTTCTGCTTTTCAGCCTTCACAAGGTTCAAGCAATGTTCCCACACCCAAACCCCCTCCCCTCACCACCCACATTCATCCGAGCAAATTCCATCACCTCAAAATGGAAAAATGGAGAAATAAGCTGTGCATGGATAGTAAAAGAAAAGAAAATATTTCCCAAAATGTGCAATTGCACAACTGATGTGAATGCATACACTTCTGTCCCCTCCTCAATAGCAAAAATGGAATACAGTATAAGTGATAAAAATGCCGCATAAGGCCATCATTGAACCCGAATTAAAGCACAAGATGTTCAGCCTGCTCCCAGATAAGTTTTAGCTGATGGAAGATTTTGGAAAGAATCTTTGGTGAGACATTATATGAAGTTAATAGCTTATCTTGGTCCTCTATGATTTTGGAGAGAGTCTTTCCATAAAATTTAAGAGTCCCAAATATTTTTCAAGCTCATTTCTGTAGCTCTCGAATGCTGGTTTTTTTTTTAGAAGATTGAGGACTAAAAGTTTGTAAGAAACAGTTGGTACACGCTTGTAAGTGCTTCCACATGAGATGAACGATGATAGTTTCCAACTCTTTTTTGTGAATTAATCTGGGAAATTCAAAAAGTAAATGCACTTATCTTATTCAAACTTGTCCTGCTTCAAAATTCCTGAAAATTTACTGATCTTACTAAAATATCAACTGAAACCAAAATATGTGTGAGGAAAAGCACTTATGCCTTCACAACTATGTTCCCTGAAATAAGATAAAAAGCATTGTTTATTTGAAAGAAATTCAATTGTAAATTTTGAAATGAAGCCAGAAAAACTCTCGGAACACCATGCTGCATATATCTGTGAAAAAAGCGCTCTGTACAGAAGCAATTATTTTTTGAATAACTTGTAATGCTGCACGAGTTTGATTTACGCATGTTCATACCTTTTCAAGCATTCCTACGGCTCATGCATATATTCAGGAAGGACTTTTTATACTCTACACTACAGTACTGGGATTGTCGGTGAAAACGAGTTTTGTTCGAACGAGATTTTTATATCTTAGCTCTAAAAATTCCTGAGATCTTTTCCAAAATGTGTTGTGATGAAGAAAGTTGTAAAATAAGATTTTTATCGTTGTATTTCTCTGTGCAGCATGTGCATTTTCACATTAAACGAATATCTTTGGGTGGAATCGACTCAGCTTACATCTCAAATAAATTCTGCTTTATGAGCGTCTTTAAAGAGTTTTTTTTAGTTTAAAACTCAATTTGCAACAGTTGAAAAAGCTAGTCTATTGAGGTTTTATCGATCCAAGAATAGCCTGTGTGATCAGGTATGACTCATGAATTTGTTCCTTCAATAAGAGAAGGAGCTCGTTCTTTCATTTGGTTGAATAAATTTAATTTCAAATGAACAGTTACGCGTTGCCCACGGGCAAACACGAGTTTCCTGTTATCGTTGAAATTTTTTTTTTCATGGAACAGACTACAGTACTTTCAAGTTTCAACTGCCATCAGGCATCACCTCGATCGACTGCTCTTATAAAATTTTCTGGCTTTTCAATAATTTTGTCTCTATCGGATCGTAAATTTTCTCGCGCCCAACTGAAATCAACCGAAACCAGTTTTGGACGCAAACCCCGTATCGCATTTTTGGCACACCCTGGGTGGATGACGTGTTAATTTTCTCCCAACTTTTTTTCCCGCTTTCATCGAATTTCCGAGACTTGTTGACCAATACAAGCGGATACTGTACAGTGGTTGCTTGAAATTTTAGGAATTTTTTGTCAATTCTCCGAAAGCCAGCGAAACTGAAACACTGAAAATGAATTCAGCCGTTGCAGAAACATTCGTTTCAGCTTCACCATCCTCAACAGCTGCAGGATTTTGCGAAACAAAAGCTTCTTTCAATTAAAGTTGTTGCGAATTGGGATAACAGCATTTTTGAGATTCAGATAAGATTTTTCTTCACTACAGAGAACACTTTTTGAAAGTTGATTTATGGGAGTGGAATAAAACCCCCGCGTCTCTTGTAATCTTTTTTTTCTTGCCTTTGAAAAGCGCGTGAATGCAAATGACCTCTTCAAGTCCCAATAGAATCACTTGACAACTTTTCTCAAAGATCAATTGATTTTAATTAAAGCGTCCGCGTGAGTCCTATTGATTCACTTGAACCCTGGGAAAGTAGATCTTGATTAGTAAGCTCGAAAATGTAATGCTGTAGCTTCAAAATGACGTTCTTGAGGTTGAGTTAAAATCTTCCTTCACTCCGGAGAACAATTTCGAAAAATTTTCATTTCACTGGACGAAAACCTCCGCCCGCTTCTTTGATTTTTTTTCTCATATTCAGCAAGCGCGTAAATGAAAATGACCTTCAATTTTCTTCTTCGTTCATGTGCGATAAAACGACGAACACATGGACATTTCTACTGACAACGCGAGGGTCACATTTTTGCAACTTGGGGCGTGACCTTGATTTCGCAACAAAAATGTCATGAATCTTTTCTATGCCCCCGTAACGATTATAGATGTGAACGCTGTCAAAATGTGGGAGGATTTTATTCTTTGAATATTCCAGCGCTAGTAATATTTTCAGTGAATATATCAGACTTCTTTTCAAGGAATGATATACTGCGAAGGCAATTCTGCTGCGCCTCAGTTCATCAGCCGTCTTCCAATATTGTTATGCAATATTTAAAAGATTCGTTATAGAAAAAATTCGTTATAGACATAATTTCACCTTTGCATTACCGGTCAACACCCAAATGGGACCAAAGAAAATAATTCGTGCAACAGAGAAAATCTTTGCATACAGTTTAACCTCTCTGAGCTGAATTTGAAGGGACTCCGGAAAAAATGCGACTTCCACTTTTCGAGTTAGGGACTTCGGCCTCATTTGGGTTGGTCAGCGAAAATAATTTTCTGGCAAAAAAGAAATATTGGTGCTGTTCATTATTCATTGATTTCCTACCTGTAGAAAGTCTCCTACCGTCTCTTGTGGAGAGCACAAAGAAAATAATTTGCATCCGTTTTTCTGTAATTTTTTTTCGCAGCATGTTTTCTAAAATTTAGCCTCAGTTTATTGACGAAAGGCTTCGAAAATTTGGCTAAGGTGGGTTTGATTGATAGAAATTGATTTCATGAGGTTAACATTTTATGTGATTCAATGGAGTTGGCCGGGGATTGACTGAAAATCTGAATAAAAAAGGGGCTTGACTTTGTAAGTCCAACTGAATTACCAGATTGGTTTCCGTTGAATTCCGATTTGAACTAATAAAAAAAAAATTATCTTCCGTTAGCCTGGTTTATCAAATTGGCTTTTCGGAAACGTCTGCTCGGATTAGCGATTCAACGAAAAGAGCCAATCAGGTTTTAAGGAACATATTAAAGCACAAGATGTTCAGCCTGCTCCCAGATAAGATCTAGTTGATTAAAGAATTTTGAGAGAATATTTGGCGAGAAATTATATGAAGTTAATAGCTTATCTTGGTCCTCTATGATTTTGGAGAGAGTCTTTTCATAAAATTTAAGAGTCCCAAATATTTTTCAAGCTCTTTTCTGTAGCTGTGGAATACTGGTCTTTTTTTTAGAAGATTGAGGACTAAAAGGTTTTAAGAAACAGTTGGTACATGCTCGTAAGTGCTTCCACGTGAAATGAACAAGGAATTTTAGTTTCCAACTCCTTTTTTGTGAGTTAATCAGGGAAATTCAAAAAGTAATTACACTTCTCTTATTCAAACTTGTCCTGCTTCAAAACTCCTGAAAATTTACTGATCTTACTAAAATATCAACTGAAACCAAAATATGTGTGAAGTAAAGCACTTATGCCTTCACAACTATGTTCCCTGAAATAAAATAAAAATCATTGTTTATTTGAAAGAAATTCACTTCTAAATTTTGAAATTAGGCCATAAAAATTCTCAGAACACCATGCTGCATAAATCTGAAGAAAAACGCGATGTTATTTTTTGAATAACTTGTAACGCTGCACGAGTTCGATTTCCACATGTTTCTGAAACGTCTGCTCGCATTAGCGATTCAACGAAAAGAGCCAATTTCCAATCACGTGATGATGCTTGAAGGGAGGTACAATATTTCGAGCCTTGCAATCGGCGCAAAGTGGGCTCTTGTTTGTCGACATGACGTGAGGTTGCTGGTGTGTAAACGGGGAAAGCACTTGGATTTACTGAATGTTCGCTAGACTGCGCCCTTGATGTTGCACGATTCGCCCATTAGTGTAAGGTGAAGGAAATGGGTGGGTTATGTTGACATTGGCCACACGAGGAAGCTTCCTGGTTGATTCTGGGCGTGGCCCTGCACACCTACTCGCAATTCGGCAGGTTTTTTTTCGCTGAAAGAGCGTCGTTGTGCCGTCCTGGATGATTTGATCTTTTATAATCATCCAATTGACTTGACTGGTGTACAGTAGTGTACGTTCCGGTGCGGCCCCGAGTTGCGGACGAAATTTGGGGCTTGGACCTTTGTCCTCGAGTCAAACCGTCCGTATATCAGATCACGTTATTTTTTTATAGACATTGTTGTGAAAAGATTTATTTGGTTCTCCTGACCATCAGAAATTGGGAATAAAGTCCCCAAAAATTGAATTTTTGTTTTCAACTTGAAAATGCAGAAAATGACTGTGCCGAAGAAAACCACGAGAATCTCTTCTTTTGGCATATATGAGCTCAAGAAGCAAAGAACTAGAACAGCTCTCTGAAATTGTTTTTCAATTGTCAGTTTTTGAAAATGATTTACCGTAATTAATTTTTTCGAATATAAATACAGTAGCTAATTTTCTTCAATTCATATCAACATTCAGAAAAATAAAAAATAATTATACTACAGTGAGACCCCCACATGCGGATGCCTTGACCTGCAGACAATTTGACATAGGGACATTTATTTTCCCATGAAAAATCAATAAATACGGCCCAACATGAGGGCACTGACTCAACATAGTGACATTTTGTGATAAAATTGCAAATACATTTCAGGCCAAGTTACAAGAAACAGATACAGTATTTCCAACCCTAAAATTGATGTAAGAAAAGTTCTTGGGCATTTCTGTCACAAAATTACCATCCATTTAGCTAATTTTAAAAAATTACCTCCAGCAGAGAGGGACTTTTACATTTTTTTCACTTGAATGTTATTTTTGTAGATGCCAAAATTTCAGTGTACAGTACAGAGATACACAATTCAATGCTCCAAATGTTCTTATTGAGTTGAAAATGTATTCACTAATTCAAATTCAAGTGGCAAACAATTTTTTTCATTAGAATGCTCCACTTCTGCTCAATACAGTATTCTGTTCCTCCATTAACATTGCTACGATTTCCCTGATATAATTGCATACATTTGAATAATGCTGTATCAAAGGGGAAATGCAGGAAAATCTCATTACAAAACACTTTTGGGGACTTCTGAAAAGTCCATTAAAAATGCATTTTTTCTACATTGCACTGAATATTTTGTTATAACATGATTTTCACAATTGATGACTGGACAAATGTTTCACATCAGACCTGCCTACAATCATTTAGATCTACCTTTTATTCTGGCATTCTTAGATTTTCCATCATTGTTAGAAGAATTGGGGTACCTTTTAAAACATTTCAACTTCGATCATGCATTCCATCAGTTGCACCACTCTCTTCATTCTGGGAGGATTATGTGAAAGTCTCTCCATTCCGGGAGGATCTTGTGAAAATCTTTGCATTCTGGAAGGAATATGTGTGAAACAACTGGGAAGCATGTTTTCCACTGATTTCAACTTCCATAAATGGTGGGAAGAACCTGTCAGTCAAATTTGGGACACGGAATTTAGGAATGCGCCTACCTTAATAAGGAAATTTTTACCTGGAGAACCTATTACACATTCCCCAAAAAATTTGCTGAACAATAATTGGGAAGTTTACTGTAACAAGATTATTTCAGCACGGACCATACAGGGTTTTTGCCAGGACATGAGAAAAAGTTTGTTATACAGTACTGAAAATTGTGTTGTAACAGTAGTTTGTAGTCCAATAAATATCATGACTACAATATAATGCACTTTGTTACACTCCCTCGTCTGTTTCACGTCCTGTTCCACATTGTAAATTTAATGCACAACCTCACCTTTACTTCCTTTAAATGTCTTCCTACATCACATGCCTTTTACCTTGGTTGCTGCGCAACCAAGTATGTCAACACCAATCCAAATTGGTTGCTATGCTTGGCGCTGACCTCAAATGCAATTATCTATAAATACCAGTGTCCGTTCTATTATGTTAAGTTTACTCTGACCAAATGCTTGTTGCGAGAACCTTGTCTTCATTGCTGCTGCTCACATATTCTATACTTTGTGTAACGGAATAAACTACGCACTTGTATAGTTGTTAAAATCTATTTTTGATTCTTCAAAAGCACGCAGAAAATGCTTTAAATCTCTAAAACCAATGTCACCACTGGTTGAATTCAGATTAACAAAAAGATTTGTCTGATCAACAATTCTTGAATCTTGAATTCACACTAGTTTAAGACAAAAAGTTGTTGTGACAAGATTTTACTGCATTATTCAAGTACTATTGCCCACAGAAACGGAGGACTATACAAAACAGAACCTGCCAACTTTTCCTCAAACCCTCGTAACTTGTCAAATTTCCCACAAAAGTGCAGGGATACGGCAAAGTCACTCACGGATGAATATGAATTCGCAATCCGCATGACTAGGTCGATTGCTTCGCGATGAAGTGCCAGACGCAACGGGTCGATATCTCCCGACAAGTCCGATAGCATTAGCCTCACAAAAGCGGGTGCGATAAGTGCAAGAAGTTCCTCTCCTGCCAGTGAAATGAAAGAATTATTACAGGACACATCTCCAGAGGTGATGTTGAGACTCACGGGTTGCGGGTTCACAAATGGATACGAGCAAGAATCCTATCCACAAGGATTCCTTCACCACCTGGAACTCGACTTGTGACGCTACACGAATTGACTCATCGTCGTACAAAATTTCCATGATTCTCGGGGCCAAAGCTTGAACATAAGGCGCAGTGACTGCTCGATTATTTCTTTGGAAGATTGATTTGATTGTTTGCACACAACGAAGTCGCATAGCCATGTCCTTGTCGTGTACGAACAGCCTGAACATATTGATACAAGGATACTGAAGGTTCGGAGCACAAACCACGGCGCTCGGTGCGTGCAAAATGAACATTGCCACAGCCATCAACATTGTGAATTGGTTTACTCTCAGCGATTCATCCAATCCTGGAACAGAATGGGTAACACAGATAAATTTCCTCCTTGAGCCATGCAAACTGCACATTTTGACACAGCTAATGCAATTCAGAGTTCATCCGCGGACCGAAAACCATCTTCAAGGGACCTGAAAAAATTCGACTTGAGAACGTTTCAAGTTAGGGAAACGAGCATTTTCGTTGAAAAATTACAGGACGTCAATATTCTCTCAATCAAACGGCTTCTTGAATTAACCGTATCTACTCGAGTAGCACGCGCCCTAGAGTGAGACGTGCACTCAGGGTTTTCAGTCTAAAATTTTAATTTAATACTGTAGTATCCCCGAGTAAGACGCGCACCCCCACTTTTTGTAACTCTAGAACCGCAAAATTTCAAAAATAAGAACAATAATTTGAATTTAGACACAAATTGAAGCCGAATTTGACTAATTGACAACTATTCCCATGACAATAGTTTCTCTGATAAAATTGGTCCAAATTTTCCATCAGAATCAAGTATAACAAACACATAAACTTCTAAAACTTTCATAAAAATGTATACCCGCATGTGACGCGTACTCCGCTTTTACCCCTTGAATTTTGAGGGAAAAGGTGCGCGTGGTACTCAAGTAAATACGGTAGTTGACAGGATGCTGACATTAGAGGCAATGGTTCATTTGCCCAATTAGATACTAACTTCTTTCTGGAAGTGTTGACAGTAGCATACACTTGTAATGTTTTTTCTTTCTTGAGTTTCCAAAATAATAGCATGAGGCCTCGAGAAAAAATCAAGTTATATAGGTTTTACGCGGGAACGCCTTCGAGTCAGAAGGGTTTATAATATATTGGGCAAAATAGTAAAGAATTCAGGCATTAAAAAAAAAAAAAATGGACACGCGGGGTATTCGACTCATGGAAGTTGGAGATCTCAAGGTCCAACTGTAATAAGACACTGACCTGTTTTGGAGAAGTCCAATACACGAAGAAGAGCACTTTGCAGCAGCGGTACCCAAACGGGAGCAGACCGCTCATCACAGGTATAACGGTCACTAGCCAAGGTTTTAAGACATTTCAAGCATGCCTGAACAGCTGGACTCGATGATACATCCCCAGACGCAGCATCATCAACATTCTCCAAACTGGCTTCGCGCAAAACGCCGGTAACCAAGTATAATACGGAGGGCAAAATCTTAGCAGACCCTCTTGGAGACGAGAGCTGCGGAAGATTCTGAAGAACGTTCACTGCACGGGCTATCAAAGTTGCCTTCAGCTGTCCCACGGAACTCTCTGTCTGGTCGTTCTTTATCGGTATGGAGGCCAAAGACGGCGGAAGAGAGGGATGAAGACTTGGAATATGTCGAACAAGAACGCAAAGGCTCACTTCCAACAGACCGTATACGATGGACTCATTGGGCACGATTTCACCCACTTCTCCGCCATCTCCAAGGTAATCACATTCTGGGTTGCCCTTGGGTTCTTGATTCGCCGGAGCAACTCCTGTAGCAGACAAGCAACGCATTGGTCAGAAATAATCTAATCAACTCGACAGAAAAACATTCCATCTCACCTTTCATCTTCAGCTTCTTCAGACCGTCCAACCGTTCCTTAGCCGCGGTTAAAATATGTTCAACCACTTGTAGAACAAGGATTTGTATAGACATCACATCTCTGGTAAGAAGGATTCTGTGCATAACGCTGCACAGTTCGATTGCCAGTTTAACGTCCAGCATGAGTCGACTCCGTGCCCACGGAGAATCAAGCAAACAATGCATGGCTTCTAAACAGGATGCTATACTTTCAGAGGGATCAGATGCTTGACTGATGCAGAGTGCGCGCACACAAATACCGTACACTAAATGGAACCTATCCGTGTTGATGGACTCGGGAGATTTGACAGCAGCAGCGTTGGCTGCACCAAGACCCAAATTATCGCTATCACTTATATTCACATCCGATCGCTCCAGGTGCACGTTTTTGAAACCGCCGTCATTGAGCCACATGGCGGCCGCGTGAAGAATAGGTCTCCAGGACTTTTCGTAGTGAACTCTAGCTTCTTCCATGGTTTGGTGGGTGAAGAACGCACCGCCGTCATGGGGCAATTGGTTCGCGAATTCCGGGGGCAGTGAAAGCAAGGCATAGTCTTTCAACCCAGCCAACCAATGCTTTGACAAGTTCACCAACTCCGGCTCTACGAGGCTTAGCAAATTGCCTCCTTTGCCATCGACTCCGGCAGATTCTGCATCCAGTAATTCTCCATCTTGTTTCGAGTCCTCACTCTCAGAGGTGGCTGTCTTCCGGTGAGTCCGTTCTTCTTTACGCCCATGCATGGCCGCAACGTAAACCTCCGCCCATGCTTTCAAAATCGCTAGTTTTTCCAGAGTCATGGCACTTTCATTGTAAATAAAACCCGTGTGCTGAGTGGCACTCGCGGGCTTCTTCAGCTTAGTAAGAGATGTAACAAGCAAGTGGTGCACTCGCCGCAGATCATTTAGGTCACCGGAAACTCCACTTCCACGAATCCATGAGTTGCAAACTTGACAGGCCATTGCAGTAATGTGTGAAGGTGTATCTGGAGCAAAAGCCGGTCTCAAGGCTGCTCCCACCTACGCAGAGCGAATGAGTTCTCATGCATTTAGTTTCCAGAGAATAAAACCTAACCCAGAAATTAAAGATCCAGGGGCAGATCTGTAAAAAACAAAACTAAGCAACGACTTCACCATTTACCATACCTAATATCTGGAATACTGTACAGGAATATATAAAAGGTAGACACTCTAAAAAGTCTAAATAGTCTAAAACATTTTATTTCACAACGTGACCCTTGAAATTTCGTTCTCCGCAAAGAATTTTCTTGCATCGTCCCTGAATTTCGTTTTTGAGAGTCCACCTGTATATTGTTCGAAAGTAAGTTATGTACATTTTAGAAAACTCACTTGCGCTTGATATTGTTCTAGAAGGAAGTGACCGGGAAACTCTGGTTCTGGTACTTGAGAGAACTTGTCTATGATGAGCTGCAAGAGCAACAGGCCCTCCAGACGCAAAGGATCACAATCGCCTGTTGCAGCAATGAATCCCATTCTGATGAGGTCCGACAGGTGCAGGACTAGAAATTCCCCTGCGAGTGTGCGAAGAGCGATCAGTTTTATTCACTGCAATCACCTGTGACAAATCAATGTCTTTACCATTTCCTAGGCTAATGAGCTTTTTACGAGCCAATCCGAGATCAAAGTGCGCAGGATCTTTCGACTCTGAGGTGACGCATATCAGTCGCCTTACACATAGTGCAGCGAAAACCCGCGTGGGCCACCGAGGAGACGCCAAGTTTGTCTCCTCCAATTGAATGCCAGCTCCTAATTCATCTCCTTCTTCTTCCTCCTCTTCCAAATGTGTTTGGTCACTGTTCGTCGTATCTGTATGGCAAAACCGCAAAATGAATTACTAAGTTGAAGAACTGAACATGAGATTGAATTATCATACCTGATGCCGCTGTCAGAACTTCCTTACACAGACGCAACCAGAATTGCAGATTCTGTTCGCCCAACGCTTGAAGCATGAAGTTAAGACATTCCTTCACGTCCTTCACTAATACTGGGTCGGTTTCAATGTCAAGCATCAACAACAGCAAACCAGGCAAGCCAGTTTCTCCCATCATCAGCCCTGTTCGGAAGAGGAAAATGAAGGAAATCACTCGGGAAATGTACACAAGACAAAGCAGGGTCATTAAGAACACATTTTAAGAAATAATTGCAGTTACATGTAAATGTAATTGTTAATATCTTCCACGACTGGATTATTGAACGCAGAACCAGGATTCACCGAGTAGTATTCCATCATTGCATAACAAATCTTGGCATACAATTTTTCTTGAGTCCCAGCAGTTCGCCCAACTTACTAGCAGTCAAAAGATTCAAACCTTAGTTCCAGCAAAATTTTTCATAATTTTTCGACATGCCTCTCAAGAATTTATGGAAATTGAGCACCAGTGCCCCTTCCTGCAGAAAATAATTTTGGTAAAAGTACTTCTAAATTATTTGCTGATTTAATTTGCTTATGTTCTTATAAATAGGTTCGTATTCTTAAAGGTTCAACAAATTTTGTTGCGCAAGAAATACTGTATTGTCTCATCAAAAATCAGGGAATTGAAAATGGAAAAAATTTGGAATGAAAATTCGTTATAAATGTGGGCTCACCGCTCGATTGGCAAGACAGTGTTTGCTAGGAGAGCCTTTTCTTTTTTTTCAACTGTTCACGGGGCGAGTTTTTGGTCAAGAAATACGTTTGTTCTGCAAGGCACCCCCAAAAATCGTTACGGCAATTTTTGAGAGTTCGTTGTGAAGATCAATAGCTTAGTTTGATCATTGCTAGGGGTGCTTTCTCGAGTACAGTTCAGTATTTTACGTCACGTTTGAGAATTGCCAGACCAATATCAGTCAGACATGAAGATTCTTATAATAATAACGATTTCCAAAGGTTCCTGCAAGCTTTTCGTGAGACAAAACGTAACCGTGTTTAGAAATAACAGTAGCTTTTATCTTTGTATTTGGCACGGCAAGCTTGAAACGTCTTTGTGAGAAAATCGATAAAAAAAATTTAGTAGATTAAAAAATTAATCTAAAAAAGCACGTTTTCAAAAAGCAAAAAGAACCTTAAACGTGGTGCGCATCTATTTCATTTGTATTTCACT
>CAJPEX010005804.1:0-14890 GCA_905338405.1 Notodromas monacha | reverse complement strand
TGTTTTTGGTGCTTTTTATGTGTTTTTTTTTTTTTTTTTTTTTTGCTAGATGCCGGAATTTGTGGGAGTGACTCCGGAATGCAGAGTGCAGTTGGAATGGCGGAGTCTCACCGCGTGTCCTCCACCTGCTCCCAAACCAGCCACCAAGGACTGCACTTACATTGACGAAGAACGCGGCTTGAAATTCAAACTCGGGACCCTGCGGAAAGACGGCTATGGATATTTCGTGTCTGAAAGGATCGGCTACAATTACATCACGTACATGTTGAATGTTTGCGATCATTGCGGGGGTTGTTCGGAGAAGAACTCTGCCGTTTGTTTGCAAAGCATGGGGAAAGCTGTGAGTTTCGGCAGGGCTGACAAGGGCTTCTTTTTGTACAGGTGAGCCCGATGTATATGTCATTTTTTTTTTTTTTCAATTTGGTTGGAAGGTCTGACGAAAAAACCTGACTGAAAGATAAACTTTTACGTAGAGAACGGGTTCAAGTGGGTTTAAATTTTGCAATGCTGTGCAGTAGTAATTGTACTTGTGATAAACAGAATATTTTTCTTTCCGATGAAAATATTTAATTTATGAAGAAATATTACAATTCTGATAAAATGTTTCTTTAATGATCCAATGTTTCATTTTTGATTGAAAACTTCACATAAACTTTCACGTAGAGAACGGGTTCAAGTGGGTTTAAATTGAGCTTTTAAATTTTGAAATGCTGTACAGTATTAATTGTACTTGTGATAAACAGAATATTTTTCTTTGCGAAGAAAATATTTCATTTTTGATGAAATATTACAATTTTGATCAAATGTTTCATTTTTGATCCAATATTTCATTTTTGATTAAAAACTTCGCATCTGATGAAGTACAGGACTGATTCTACAACGATATTTTCTGTATAGTATAACAAATTTTTTAAGTGCCATAGGCTTTTATCCCCATATTATTGAGGTTTTCTACAAAAAATTCTCTTTACAACGAATTTGTATCTGGTCCCGTGCGTTTCGCTGTAGATAGAGTCCATCTGCATTTAATTTTTGACTGAAAAGTAAAAGATATTGATCGCCAAGAGCGAGTTTCTTTTGAAGATTTATGTTAACTTTCAAAAACTGTAAGAATAACTTGAAATAATTACAATAAATCTGAAAATTCAGAAAATATTTACGCGTAATACAGGTGGACTCTCTCTTTACAACGATTTTAATCTGTAGAACGAATTGCTTTTGGTCGCATAGGCTCCCCATGTTAAAGAGATGCTCTACAACGAAATTCTCTTTGCAACGAATTTTTTCTGTTACCTTGAATTTCGTTGTAGAGAGAGTCCACCTGTATAGTGAATCACTGCGAAAAGAATTGAGACAAAAGATGTTTCGCCCTTTTTTTTTTTGAATCCTCTGTCAAGGTTTTTTTAAATTATTTATGATTTTTCAACTTGTTTCCAATTCTGGTTTTCCTTTTACAGGGATGGAATGCTGAAGCTGAGATACGAAGGAGGTGATGAGTGTGAAGTGGGTGAAGGGGACAGAGCGACTGAGATTTGGTTTGAATGCGATCCGACTGCAGATGACCAGAATGCCAAACCAGAGCTCTATGAGGTGCAGGATTTTATTCACTCTTTTTTTTTTCTTTTTTTTTGTGTTTCGGTAATTTTAATGTGGATTTACTGAGTTTTGAAATTGCTTGTGTGTTTTTTTTTTAGTCTTATGGATGCTTGGTGATCTTGAAGTGGAAGACAACTCTGGTGTGTCTCGATGGCCCGAATCCTAATCTTCATTCCCGAAAGGGCCGCGGTGGAAGTAAGGGTCTGATTTTTTTTTTATTAGCTAAATGGATGGTAATTTGGTGAGAGAAATGCCCAAGAACTTTTCTTACATCAATTTTAGGGTTGGAAATATCCCTATGCTGAGTCAGTGTCCTCATGTCGGGCCTTACTTATTGATTTTTTCTGGGAAAATAAGTGTCCCTATGTTGAATTGTCCGCAGGTCGAGGCGTCCGCATGTGGGGGTCTCACTTGTATTTTCAAATGACCACTATTTTTTTTCCCTAGCCACAGGAATTTTCCTCAGCCTGGTGGCGCTAGTCGGTCTGATCATCGTCGTCGCCTGGTTCGTCAAGCACGGAAAAGCCAAGAGAAGATCCACCGCCAGCATCATCACGAGACCATCTTCTTGTGCTTCCGACTCTGGGATCCGCTTGCGAACCCGTCCCAGGTCCCGGATGGACGGGTTCCACAGTCTTTTCGGCTCCCTTCGCGGACGCTTGCTGGGATTCGGATCGAGTGGATCCAGGGACACGTATTCCTACAGGATAGTCGAAGGCAATGACGCCGAGTTGGACAGAAGGGATTCCGGGGACTCATCTGACGATGCCTTGTGTCGCTTGACTGCTGTGAGTCCCGGGACTAATTACCAACTGGTGAGGAAATGGGGGAAAAAATGCGTGTTACACTTTTTAGAGTCTTTTCCTGTGTGTGTGTGTGTGAATGTGTTTTTTTTAATGGTTTTGAGAAATTTCAAGGCAAGCAATTCATTATTTTTAAATTGACTGGAATGAAACTACAGTCAAACCCCGATAAGACGCTACCATTTTTCCAGATCAATTTTGGCGGTTTAAAGAGCTTGGCAGTTTATCAAATATTTAATTTTAATTTTTTGTTCGGAAATAATGTAATTGATTTTCCTCCAAAAGTCATAGAGATACAGGTTATGTACGAAACTTCAGTAATTTTCCAAAGAGTATTGCTGTGATCAATGGATTACTCTTTCAGAAAATAAATTTTGCTGCATCAATTTATTCAAATTTTAAGATTGGGTCAATGTAATTTTCAAAAAAAATGGTCATTATTATCATTTTTCTAACAAATACAAGATCCTTGGCAGAAATTATAATTCTACCCCAATGTTGGCGTTGTAACAAAGACAAAACTACAGTAATTGGGAACAGCACTTTTGTTTCATCACTAATGCTGGCGGTTGGCGTCTTATCGAGGTTTTCTATAGAATTTAACATAGAGGAGATTAATTTCATTCAAAATTTTGGTGGTTGCCAAGGGTGGCGCTTTATCGGGGGGCATCTGAACGGGGTTTGACTGTAATTGATTGTAAAATCTCTTCACCAAGGAGACATTAGAACCAATGCAATACTTTCGTTTTAAAGAAAAATGTTTTGTAAAGGAACTTGTTTCGTATTGTGGCTGTTGGACTGGGACCTAAAGAAAATTTCTGTGCTGTTCTAATTGATCATTATTTGTAAAAAAATTCGTTTTACAAAATTCTAGTGTTTACAGAATTTTTGAACCCTTGATCAGTCAGGTGGGTTTTATGCCCTTTTGTATGGAATCAAATGTTTTTCCTTCAAATCCACAAGAAAAACCTTCAAAAAATTTTAAATCTGTGCTTTTTCAACAATCAAAAATGCAGAAAGAAAAGGAAATCCATGTTTGATAGCATTAGAAAGCACAAAATGCAGAGTTGGATCAAATTAAGAAGTTGCATTATGAACAGAAAATTGCCAAATAATTGAATTATACCCTTACCTTCTCAGATCTCTGTACAAGAATAGTCTTGTTTATTGCAATTGCTACTGTATTTGTAAAGAAGTACAGTAGTTTTTTTTTTTTTACAATGAATCTTGTAGTAAAACAGCCAAATGTGGATCACCTGCAAGAATTACAGGTTTTTCTTTTATAATTTACAGGAAGTCCAAGTGCTACCATATTTTAAAAATAATTTAAGGTCTCATAGGTCTTAAGTATTGCTCATTTCCCAGGCCTGACAATCATGTTTAAAAGAAGAAAACTTGTTTTGACCTTGGCCATATTTGTCAGTGATGCTGAATGGGAAGGTTGTCTTTAAATCCCCAACTTATTGAGGAGCAATGAGTATTTCAGTGAGTCAGGGCTGAAGTGTAAAACAATTCTTAGCAAAAGGACTCTCTCTTTGAGTCTTATAATGATCCCACAGTGGTTTTGAGAACTCAGGCTTTCATTTTTGATATTTTCAGAATTTTTAAGTGAGTCAGGTTTAGAATGTAAGAAAATCTTTAGCAATTAGAGGCCTTCTTTGAGTCGTATTGATCCCACAGTGGTTTTGAGGACTCAGAAATTCATTTGTAATTTCATTTAATGATTGGGGTACTCTTCAGTTCAAGGTGTCAAGAAAATAATATTAAATCAACAGCCTGCCTTTTTTTCCTGAAACCTCCCTCATCCAGCATTGAATTTTATATAAGTGGTGATTATTATTCAACCATTTTGAAAATTGTTTTTATTCGCCAGATTGCAAGTGACAGAGCGTTGGTGCCATTGCAAGAAGGCTGTGGTCCAGATTTGCTAGTCCTTGACTCTGAAGGAAACGAACCTCAAATGAGAAGGAAACCGGATCTAGTGTCCAACCAAGCAAGTCCAACATTTGTTGTAGCTGAGGATGATTCTGATGATGATGATGAGCTGTTGCAATTTTGAAAAAAATCATTGGCAAAAAATTCCACTCCTGCTGATGGGAGGGGCTTTAATTTTATTTTGACTGCTGATGGGGTGAGGTCAGAAACCCTGAGATGATTATATTGGCATCCCGTGATGGAAAAAAAAAATCTGTCTTTGCAGATAAGAATCGAAGCTTTTGTTTTCAGTGAATCTAATATTCGGTCATTGCGAGATCTAATTTGACACACAAAAAAACAGAGGTGATTTATTCGTTTTGTTTTTTGGATATCCCAACTTAAAAGCCGAGGTTGAAGGACATTTTTATTTCGCCTGTGATCCTCAATCGCTTATTATTATTATTGGAAGGCTATAGTGGCATTTTTGTTGTTTTGTGTTACCCCCTCGATATTTTGAAGCTTGATTTTTTTTTCAATGTTCCTGGATTGTGATATTTTTTGTTGGACCCGGATATCATGCGTGTATTTTACGAAAAATCGTAATTCCTATACTGTGTTCTTGCTTGGCAATACTTCCCCGGGATGCTTGGCTGCCATATTGCTGGTATGATCTGCTGAGGGTTGATCAAATGGAAGGAATGAAATGCAGAAGTTTTCCAGCAATCAAGTTTGTTCATTTCATGTCCATATGTACTGTATTTACCACACAATAACTCAGTGCTGCCCAACTCAGATGTGCTGGCCAAAATATGATGGGCCACATCAATCCATTTTTTTGTGGCCCAGGGACACATTGCAAAGGTGGAGAGTCCTTATTGCAGGTCACAATAGACACTAGTTTTGGGGTTTCAACAGTTACCCTTTTTAATTGTTTGAAATGTATTTCAGGACTATGCATTTTATTTACAAGCTATGACTTATTGTGGAAATGTTCATCAGTGGAGCTACATTTTGAATTTTAAAATTGATCTTTTAATATGTATTTTGTGTACATATAGTGGCAGCTATATAAATGCCACTTCAATATCATGGGAGGGACTAAGTTGGATGAATGAAAATTCTCTGCTGTGGGCCACATCTGGCCCGCCCAGGCCGGATGCTAATGGACAGCACTGCTGTAAATTAGAGATTATGGACGCATTAACTATATTATGTACCGAATATATGGTGGACGGACTTATTTGGCAGCGGATAAATAGATGAATTTTGCAAAAGAGTTTAAATTACATAACCTGCCTTCATTTTATATTGAGACAATAAGGTATTTCACATATTCTTCTGACAGATCATACATTAATCATCCTGCTCAATAAAGGGTAATGTTGACTGTATTTACTCCACAGAAACACATGAATTTTTTAATTAAGAAGAAAAAAGAGAGTGCCCAGCATAGGTAGCCATAATACTTCTTGCAATTTTAAAGCTTTCGTATACGCTTCATATTATACTATTGTACTGTACTACAGTATCTCAATGTTTCAACAGGGGATTTTTAACAAATTTCTGCATAAATTTTAAAGATGGAAATAATGAAAAATTAACATTCAAATTAAACTCCAATTGAAATCAAATATCAAATTGAAATTATTCTACTTCCAGAATATGATATTTCATTTTTCAGTCTTTCAAAATGGGGTGACGAGTACAGTATTTATTATCCAACTTATGGATGGGGATGATACATTTTGTCCACATTTTAGGCTGACAATCATCTTGGGTGCAGCATGTCTTATATTATTGAACTTATTTATACGGCATATGTGGCATTTGAGAAAATTAGGCGATACAGTATTCACTTTAACAATGCAGTACAATAAAACTTGTTGCTGAAAAGCCATCCATTTGTATCAGTAAAAGAGCTTTTTTATTTGTATTGAAAAATTCATCATGAAGTAACTCATCTAGCATTATGTATGTGACTACTTTTGGGTAATGAATAGCATCCAGAATATTTTATCAGAGTATTTTCCTCAGATTTCAAATCTAAATGCGGAGCTTATGGGAGGAGGCCGTACATTGTACTGTATTTCAATCCCTTGAACAAAAATTATTCCTTTCCACTATAACACAACATAGCTTACAGTACAGTACTTGAATTTGGTACAGTACCTCACGTATTACGGTAAAGCTCTTATAACTACAAGAGCGCTCTGTGGTTTTCGTATAGGCGAGGGAAGATGGTAGCTTGTCTGTTCCTCTTCGGAGAATTGTTAATCACCGGGATACTGAAGTGTTAACTGCGCGAAGCTCGGAAATTCGACGATTAACCGTGAATTTCGTGTTCGATTCTGCACCTGTACGTTTCCTTTTTGAATGCAAGCTTCGGTAGAAGGTTTGAGATGCTTGAACTCCGCGGAAATCTCGTGTTCCGACGCTGTGAAAAGATTGCATTCGGAAGCGATCGTGCGTGCTATAACCTTTCTTTTTCTTTTCTGTGAACAGAGTTGGTGTTGATTAATTAAGTGAGCCAACATGGGTGCTAAGAAGGATCCGAAGGCGTCCGCGAAGGCCACCTCCAAGACCCCGAAGAAGCCTAAGGAAGGAGGCAGCGGCAAGGCCAAGAAGAAGAAGTGGTCCAAGGGAAAGGTCCGTGACAAGTTGAACAACCTGGTTCTGTTCGACCAAGCCACATACGACAAGTTGTACAAGGAAGTTCCGAGCTACAAGCTCATCACACCCTCTGTTGTCTCTGAACGTCTCAAGATTCGTGGTTCCCTCGCGCGCCGTGCATTGATTGAGCTGCAGTCCAAGGGACTCATCAAGCTCGTCGTAAAGCATCGTTCGCAGAAGATTTACACCCGTGCTGTGAAGGGTGACGCTGAATGAGAACGATAAACGGTGTTTGAAAGATGCAACTGTCTTCTGAAATCATTTCATTTACGATTCCTCGTATCACCGTTCAAAGGGCGACGAACATTGAGCTCGTCACGAAACTTCGTGTTTCTTTGAACGGTGTCGTTTGTCGATGGGCCGTAATGCGTGTCGATGCAAACGGAAACTTCATGGTTCTCATTTTTTGTTACAGACTAACGAAGTGAGTTTGAATTTCTGAGTGATATAAGCTTACCATGGCAAAGTCAAAGAACCACACGAATCACAACCAGAGTAAGTTGAATTGATCTGTTCCTACAGCTTCTTTGAGTATTAAGGCATGTTTTTCAAATCGTTTAGATAAGAAGGCCCACAGGAATGGAATCAAGCGGCCGAAGCAGCTGAAACATCCCTCCTTGAAGGGCGTAAGTTACATGATTCCTCTGAGGTTTATTCTTGTTACAATTATGTTGCGAGTTAGCTTTATTTCTGTATGAGATGCGTCTCCGTGTAACTTGAATCTCAGTTTCATCTCTTGTCACTCGTTCTTAAGTCTAGCATACTTACATAAACTTGACGCGTTGAATCGAATCTCAGGTGGACCCCAAGTTCCTGAGGAACATGAAGTTCGCCAAGAAACACAACGTGAACCACAATCAGCAGAAGAGGCGAGCAGCGAAAAACGTGGCGAAATACGAAAGTCTCCCGAAGCCCGTCAAGCTGTAGATGACTTCTTCGTGCTCTTTACTCTGACTTGATCGAGTTTCCGCGTTGTGCTGAATAAATCCTCGGGTTGGAGTCGATGTTGTTTCAGGAATCGTTGATCTGCCGTATTTTCCCAGGGGTAGGAGCCTTTCAACAACTATACCCTCTTAAAATATTCACGAATCTCCTTCAATTTTAGTAGATCAATTTTGAAAGCCGAGTTACGTATACTCGGGTTCTGGCTCCATGAGTCACAGATGTGGACTTCCGGTTTTCATTCTTGACACGAATCATAAAATATTTTTGATATCCGTTTCTTCGAATTGATATTTTTGACTATTCGGAAGTACAAAAACGCGAGGAGAGCCCTTATTTCCTGGAGTATGGTTCGACCCTTCACATTTGATCATTACGTGAACTAAATGATCGCTCGGTCTCTGGAAATAACTCCTACTAAAGATCATACCCAAGTTTTTTAGGTTTTTTTTTTGTGTGTCTGGAAGCAGTAATGTCCCATATTTTGAAGAAATCGGTTGTTGGAGGAGCTTTAGCTTATCCCGGGAAAACACGGCGAAGTGCTTCTTGAGATCCTCAAAGTTCATCTCTTATTTTGTTCCTGCAGATTTCTATTTTTTGGGGGTTTTTATTTCGAACCCCACGCAATGGCCCGACAGAATATATATATCCTGAGTTGCGTGGTTTTGGTGCTTGCGTATTTTTTCGCCATTAGAGTCGGTGAGTGTACTATCGTGGGATTCTTGTAATCGAGATTTTTACGGAGAATGTGATTTTTCCTAGGGTTCAGCATCAAGTGCTACGAATGCAATTCATTCACTGATCCAAGATGTGCAGATCCGTTTGACAACAGATCTTTTCCGCAGACGGATTGTAAACATAAAAGAATGGACCATCTGGGGGACAAAGAGCCCGAGAGCTGTCGAAAAACTCGTCAGAAAGGTACGTTTCTGTAACCTTAGTACTGTGTAGTGAGGGTGTGAGTGATTGAAAATCGCACTGCAGTGTCCAAGTACTGCTGTCCTAAGGTCAGCGGACATTTCGTAGTCGTGGATTAAGTTCGCGGAGCTTGAATTTGTTCAATTACATCGGGTGGAAGTGTAATCAGTGCGGATTGAGATTCAAGTGGTCACTTTGGATATCTGCGTATCGACCGCTATCTTCGTGTAGTCCCGAGGTCAGTCGACATCTTGAAGTGCGTGAATGGAGTTCGCGAAGCTTCAATTCCTTTCGGGTGGAATTCAATCCACGTACTGTGCTGAGATTCACTGGGTGCTTCCGATACCGGCGGGGTAGAAGCGAATTGATGCTCAATGGAGTATGGCACACGTTTTGAATTCGGTTTCGGCGGGACTTGTTATAAGAGATTCGTAATCAAAACCCTCTTCGAATTCCCGGGGAAACAACGCACGAAAAACCTCCATTGAACGAATTGTTTCGATGGGTCCCTTGAAATTCGACCGAAGAGATTCCACGGTAACTCAATTGATCATGAGATATCAAAATTTCGGACATTTATACTTTCATGGCGATTCCGGCTGTTTCGGGACATATGCTTTGAGTTGGAAGTTTCTCCGTATTTCGGTGCTGCGAAAAATCTTCGCTGTACCGGAAGCAAGTGTCAGCAGTTGTGTATCCTTGGAAGATGCACGCATCTGACCCATAATTGCTCAATGATGATTATTTTTGTTGCAGTGGACGGCCAATGGCGATTCATTCGTTCGTGCGCCTTCGTCGACAATCCCGGACTCGACGGCGACGAGCGCTACTGTCGCATCCTCGAGGGCACGTTCAACATCCACGTTGAACACTGCGAATGCAAGGGAAAAGAGGGCTGCAACGCTGCACATTCCTTATCACCTTCACCCACTGTGAACCTCATTCCATTCATCTGGGCAGGACTTTTCTGTGCAGCTGCTTTGCCTGCGATTCGACACCGGTTCAGGTGAAGGCAGCAAAGAGCTTAAGGGTGTGGGATAAAATCGGTTTCTTCCTTCTCGACTCCCGAAGCTGGAGAGTTTATTCGTGGGTTTTTTTCTTTCTGAGCGATGGAATTCGGAAGGAGGAGGAGGAAGTTCGATTTTTTCCGTGCCTGCTGGTTGGTTGGTTAATACGTTGCTTTTTAGGTCGACATTATGACTGTTTTTTGTTGTTGACGAAAAGAAAAGGAGGATCATTATGGCATCGATTGTTAATCGTATCTGATTTTATATATTTGACGCAGGGATCTGTTTTCCTTTTGTCGGCGCGAGAACCATTTTATATTTTTCTAAGCGCTGGGTGGACATTTTACGAGAAAGAGATAGGGAGAGAAGAGATGTTGTTGCCCTGTGTTCGGCTGATCTTGCGCTCATTACGCAGTCATGAAATCAATTCCGTCCCATGTTTGTGACGACTGGAAAAAGTGCTAAAAAAAACAAAACAAGAATGCAATTGTTGGGTATTGAGTGTCTGTGTGTGTGTGTTGATTTTCAGCTTCGGTGTGGGTTCAAGAAGGTTTTTTCGGGAGTTTTGCAATTTAACACCTTCGTAATACTGAGCATTCATATACAGTATTGGAAAAAAATACTTTGAGTTTTATAAATGACGGGAGGTCCCCCATAACAATAGACTTGCGCAACGATGAATTAAAATTGCAAAATTTGTTAGAAAGAGAAAACTTGACTCTCCTACCAGTTTTTTTTTTCACGCGTAAAAAAATTTGGGGCCAAGAATCTAGTTTTAGCAAGTTTTCTGCTTAAAATTGGCAATTTCTCGAAGAATCGAGGACAGACGCGAAAAGAGAAGCGCAGCTTTGCCTCTGATTGTCTTCGAAATCTGTGAAATTAAGGAACTCAAGTGCATCAGCTTCTCAGAATTGCCTAGACACAATGCTAATTAAATTTAATGTCATAATTTATGCTAAAAATTAGCATAAAGGTAAAGTTTTACAGGTTTCTCGTGTATCCTTGTGTCTGAAACGGAAGACATTCATAATGTATGATAGAGGGAAAACGCTTTCTGCGTTAGGAACAGTGTTCTTAATGGATTGCATCCAGGAGCAGAGCAATTTTGTTGTGCAGGGACCCCCTGTATCTGAAAGATTTTCAAAGAATGTCCTGAAGCAAGAGCCAGGTGTCTCCGACCTCACAATGTCCTATATTTCTGCATAGATGTCGCCCGAATCGAATTTGGTGTAACTTGAAATTCGTCCTCAATTCTTGAAGTGACAGGTAAGTGTTGAGTTGCAAAACGCCCGCGTAACCTGTTGTCTTTCATCTGGGGATTCTGTAACTTCATTTGCAATCCTTCATTCGTATTTTCTTTAAATTATGCTTTATGTTTGATTATTTATTCGTGAGTAGGGGGGAGCAAAGGTGCTGAGTGTGAGTTCAGTGGGTCGCGTGAGATGTCGGGAGAGCGCGGCGTGGTGCCCGAAAACGCGAACCTTTACGTGAAGTTGAACGTGAGTGGAGCATTGCATTACACGACTATTGGGACGCTAACGAAACGCGGTGGATGGTTGAGAGACATCTTTTCTGGTCGTTCCGAGGTCCTCACGGACTCCGACGGTTGGTAACGCTATTCGCCTTTGAATCTGTCTGCATTTGTAAGAAATACAGTAGCATTTCCGCGTATCGATTTTTTTTTTTCGGAGATGTGTCTGAATTTTCTTTGGCAACAACGCATTACTGAATAGACTTGCCTAATGCGAAGATTTTGCTCATCGAATCTTCTTTATTAGAATTTTCTGAAAATGGTCGCTAGTATTTTCAGGACCCGGGAAACAGAAAAGCAATATAAATGTACAGTATGTTGCATTTTTTTTGGAAGAATTAAGAAGAATTCCTTGCCTCCAAAGGAAGTTTGATCTCTTTGGGTCAAATCAGTAACAAAACTCAAGTCTGGGAGGTATGAAGTCGAGGAAATAAACATTTTTGTTGGGGAAAGGAAATAATGACTACAGTACATGGAATTATAATTTTGTGATATTCTCGCTTTAAAATGCTTTCCAAATGAGTTGACAAAATGCTGTACATGGATGCAAGTGTTCATTTGCCCAATTAGTCTTTAGTGTTCGTATTTCCTTTCAAAGGACATCATGTTACATTTTTAATGCTTTTCTCTTTCCTTCGTTGATAAAAATAATAGCCAAGAGTCCTCCAGAAAATGTGAGTTGCGGAGGCTTGAGGGGGAAAGCCTTCGAGTCAGGGATGTTTTTAATGGATTGTTTGTAATGGAGTTTTACTCAGCAGTCAAAGGCACCTATTTCAATTTTTCGAAATTCTTGATTTTTGAGGCAAAAATACCAGTTAGTCAAAATCTATCGTTTTGCTGACTTGTAAGAGTTCAGTTCAAAAGAGGGTTGACTGTAATTTTATAGAAAATGCCAAAAATTGCAAAATACTTTAATAACTAATGATGCACTCGAGATTATTAAGCTTCTTTCAATTTTCATATAAACTTGATCAGCCGCATTCAGTTGGAATCCCGTATTGCGTAAAAAAAATTGATATTTGCTTCTGGACTCTAGCTTATCCTAACAAGTAACCACCAAAGCAATTTAAGAGGTTGGAAAGCAAAGAAGATATTTGACGCGTTCATAATTTATTTTGGTCCTTCTTTGGAAGTTTAGGTTAGGAGAACGCAGTACAAAAGTTGGGCATGTGCAGCCTCCTTAACCAATGGCAATCACCATTTGTACAGTTAGACATTTGTATTGCATGTCTTATTTTCACTTCAGTATTCGGTTTTCAACTTTTTTTTATATTTTCGACAGGATGGATACTTATCAACCGGAGTGGGAAACATTTTGGCACCATCTTGAATTTCCTGAGGGACGATTCGGTGGAGCTTCCTAGTTCAAGAGAGGATATCGAGGAACTCTGCGGTGAGGCGAAGTTCTACGAAATCCCCGAGATCGTTCATGCTTGCGAAGCCGCTTTGCAGAAATTTGAGAAGGTAAAGATTCATGTAATTTTTTGTGATGTATGTTTTTTTTATCCATGATTCGTTTTTTTTGTTTTTACTCCGCAGAATGCGTGGAAAAGCAAAGGAGTTTTGCCCATTTGCACAGTGTCCCTCATCACTACGTCCGAGGAAGCTCAGGCCCTGATTTCGTCGACAACCAAGGTTTGTTTTGATTCTTTTTTTTGTGCCCACAAAATTATGGTGCATTGTGAAATGTCGGGGAAACGTCACCTGAAGAGTTGATGGCAACAACTCCGGCAAGTTACTATTGCTCTTTGAATTACTGGTAGATGTCGCTTGAATCGCTAACCTTGTTAAAACAATTAATATTTTTCCTTATACAAAATTATATTCTTTTAAAAAATACTAGAAAATTTTGTTTGAAACTAAATCTTATTTTATTAATTTAGGCTAATTTTATTCAAATAATTTTATTTCAAAATTAAAAAATTCAATAAATGGTTAAATTATACTGTAAGAAAAAATCATCTTTGATCTTGATTTTCACCACATTTTCTCGTTGCTTCACAGCCCGTGGTGAAGCTGTTGGTGAACCGACACAACAACAAGTACTCGTACACGAGCAACTCTGACGACAACCTGCTGAAGAACATTGAGTTGTTCGACAAATTGTGCAGGCGGTTTTTTGGGCGGATAGTGTTCATCAAGGACGTCATGGGCACCAATGAAATCTGCTGCTGGACGTTTTACGGACGAGGTCGGAAATTCGCCGAAGTCAGCTGCACGTCCATCGTGTATGCCACGGACAAGAAGCACACGAAGGTACGGTGCACGGGCGTCAGATGCTGCACAAATACTTACACGCGCCCTAAAATTACTAAGGGGTACGGCTTTTCAACTTTAAAACCAGAACCTGTGCGAGTGAGAAGCTTTATAGTCTGTCTACAGCGGAAGTTAGGATTAAAATAACATGTCCAAAACCTCGATGAGTCGAATTCCTCCCTAAATCGAATTTTTTTCAAGTCCCTGTCTGAATTCCCTTAGTATCAATACATTAAAAAACTTCCTTACTTGAAGTCTTTTTTTATAAAACCTCTGTAAGTCGAATTTTCTGAGGCCTTCTGGTCATTATTTTCTTGAAACATGAAATGAATAGAACAAATGAGTTGATGCATCTTGAAAGGAATTGAAAGAAAAATACTGTATAGCAAATGAACCCCTGCCTCCAAGTTCAGCAAGGTGTACCCCAGAATATCCTCATTCATGATTTCCCACATTTTCTTCACTTCTGACAGCAAGTGTTTGCTTTCTCAACTGGAAACCTCAAAAAATGAAAACCTCCCCAAGTTGAATTTTTTTCATGGTCCATGGAAATTTGACTTACAGAGGTTGAACTGTGAATGATTTATGGATCATTGAACCAGATGAGGGCGACACCTATGGTTAACTTTTTGGGAAATCCTGATTGGAAGTGAAACGAATAAATTTGTATGGTTCCAGTAGCAACAAAAGCTCGTCACAACAAACTAACGGGGAATTGAAACAAATACTAATGAATTACTGTATTTTTATTGTATTGAAACTCAAGGTTATGAACATATTTTAGACTTGAATCTTGTGGAAAATGTGTAATGCAGCAAATATTGTGGATTGCTTCTCCGACATATATGTAATTTAACAACTGTGATATTTTTCAAGCCTCTCAAATGAAATTACAATGGAACATTTTGAAAATGATTGATTACGACGAATTTCTTCTTTATTCTTCCGTCCATTGGCTTAAAAATTATTTGAGTTTGCTCATGAATGATTTTTTTCATGACGAAGCTATTTTCTTGGTCCCAATGGCTTCATTGTAACGAGATTTTTATTTAATAAGGTTTCATTTTAACATTGCAGGTGGACACTGCAACGAAATTCAAGGGACCTTTAAAAATTCATTGTAGAGAGAATTTCGTTGTAGAGAACCCCTTTAGCATGGGGAGAGAACCCAAAAATTTTTTATACAGTACTACAGAGAAAATCGTGTCTGTTTAAATGGTACTAAAGTACTGTATTCGATTTGTGTTTTT
>CAJPEX010005803.1:0-14893 GCA_905338405.1 Notodromas monacha | reverse complement strand
CCAAAATGCCCTTTCTCACAACATTGGGAGAATGCCATTGCCAACGCCTTGTCATTGCATTCACCCAATGTCAATAAAGCAAAGGGCGTTGGCAGCAATCAGCCCCATTCCAACAATGGAGCTGCAATGGCATTGCCAACACTAATGTCAAAATGTTCCCCAGCCCAACACCCCCATTCTTTGCTTGGTATCAACATGATAACATTTTGGGTGTCTTGGATCACCTTTTCCCAAATGAGCTTCAAATTGGAACATTAAAAAACTTCTTTAGTTTGTCAAAAATTGAGAAAACTCCACCAAGAAATTTAGATTTTGGTAATAAAATTTCCTCATTTTCTGGTAATTGTTGCTAAGTGCAAATCTATAAGCATTATGCAGATGTTGGGGGGGGGTTTTCAATTTAGTTTTCAGTTTATATCAGCCGAAGTCTGACTGAATGAGAAAGCATCTCAATGTGCTTCCAAATTAGTTTGAGATGGCAGTAAAATCTTTGACACCTTGATTTTGTCAAATCTTATGCCCAAAGGTTTTTTAGAAGCTTTCCTTTCTCAGATGCATCATTCTCAGCCACAATAATGCATCATGCATTCAAATTGCATTCACAAATCATGCATTCACAAAAATTTGAATACACTGTTCAGACCCAGCAAATAATTTAGGCATGGCAACCTACGTTGCAAAGCCATTGGCAATCCGTTCTGAGCAGAATGTTGGCCTAACAGCCGTTTGGTTGCACTCAAACAATCAGGGGCGCAGACGTACCCCAGGACGTTCAACAACGCATGTCAGCATGCATTGCCAATGCCCCCTGTTTCCCAGTGTCAGTGACCAACCCCCACCCCTCCCTTTGAATTACTGTTGCACAATGCATTTCAAAACCCATTGCACATCCATTCTGAAAACAACCCCAGGTATACACTGCTCCATGTAGTAAAAATAAGAATAAATTCTCATTCAATTGCTACTGTTTTCTTCTTTACTTTGCTTTCTTTATGTTATCCTCTTTCCTCTTTCTTTTTTACTTCATCTCTGCTGTGCTTTCTGTTCATAATATTCTTTCCTGCTGCTGCTCCTTTGCTTTGAATCTGCTATCCTGAGGATGCTCTTGCTGGGCTTTGATTTTGCTTTGAATCTGCTATCCTGATGATGCTCTTGCTGGGCTTCAAACTGGGGCCATCTGAGTGAGAGTCAGTCACCTTCACATCTAGCTATGCATGCACAAGCTAGGTACAATGCAAATACTTATGGTACTTATACTAAAATGAGGTATTATCAGATTAGTTTAGAAAATTAGGATCTGGAGTGCTTTTGAGGTGTAGAAGGAGTTCAGGAAATCATTTTTTGTGTAAAAAACCTCACCAACATTTCCATCATTCAAAAATCTGACCTTTTTTCTACCCTCTGAAATGATTCTTGAAACATTTTCTCTGAAAAACAATTATCAATAAAAATTTTGTTGTCCCAAGACCAAGGTAAAATAAAATAAAAATTTGAAAAATATATCTTCAGTATATTCTCAAGTCACAAATATTCACTTTTACAATCACAGAAAAATATATAAAGATACATAGATACGAAGAGAGTCTTGCTAAAGCGTTTTGCAAGTCTCTCTGAGAGATAACCACGAACAACTCTAGATTAATTCTGAGAAAATATACAGCACAGAAGATATATATATACCTTTTGGCAATACACAGTATATGGGCAAGATATTTGCCTAGATTGAGGAACTGCGGGTTCCTTGAACACTAATGAATATATATGCATCCAGGTATATATATATAAACACAAAATACATTTAATAAATACACTTGTACCCAGGAAAGAGGGTTCTTCCTAAATTGGCAAGTTCTTCAGAAAGAGGAGGGTTGTATGTCACTGTCAACAAATAGCCAATTCTATTGAGGAAGAGAACATAAATGGGCATCAAGCATTAATGCGGGCTGACGCAAAAAGAGGGGAACCAAAACAAGAGGGAACAGCTGCAAGGAACCAAAAACCTTGTAGAAAAGATTTCAACCCAAATAAGAGAGGGGAAAAAGAATAAAGAAGGAAATCAGTTTCTGGGTTACAATTTTCACCAATGTTCAAGATTAACTTACTGTAAAAAAATGCAGAACCAAATACATTCTTGGAGCAAGATCATACAGCTCCAAAGAATTGCAATACAGAGAATACACTGTTCAAAATAAAGCAATATTCAAAATGATCTTCAAACTTTGAAGATCTGTAAAAAAATCCCTAATAAAGATAGAAGGGAGTTCAAAAAAAGCAAATGTTCCTTGAAACAAGGCCTTGGTTTTTGAGGCCTTGTTGTCATTGCAGTACATCTGCGATGACAACTGTTGTCATCACAGTAAATCTGTGATGACATTTGTTGTCATTGCAGTACATCTGCGATAACCTTGTTGTCATTGCAGATGTCACTGCAATGACAATTGTTGTCATTGCAGTAAATCTGCGATGAGCTTGTTGTCATTGCAGATGTACTGCCATGACAACTGTTGTCATTGCAGTACAGTGCAGTACATCTGCAATGACAACAAGGTCATCACAGATATACTGCGATGACAACAGTTGTCATCGCAGATGTACATCAATGACAACAAGGCCTCAAGAACCAAGGCCTTGCTTTAAGGAAGATTTGCTTTTTTTGAACTCCCCTCTATCTTAATTAGGGAATTTTTTACAGATCTTCAAAGTTTGAAGATCACATTAGATTTTGCTTAATTTTTCCAGCAAAATTTACAGTTGTACTTAACAATGAATCAGCAATGTTCAAGTGAACATTGCAGGTACATTGCCTCAACTAAGACTTCAATTTCAAGGACACTTCAGTTTAAATTGGCAAAATTGATATTGTCTCCAATTATATTTTAATTTTTATATATGTGTACTTTGCTATTGCATTGGTACTGCCTTTTTCAATGATGCTCTGAATGGGGGTGCATTTTATTGCCCTCAAAACGTTGGGAGTACCATTCAAAAATGCACCAGCCCTGCGTTTTGGAATGGTGCTCTAAAACAAGGGGCACATTTTTATTGCTCAGGAAATGTTGGGAGTCCGTTCAAAAATGATTCTCAGCATGGCTTCTTCTCCAGCCATGTTCTGAATGGACTGCCAATGAGTCCCAGAACACTTCCCTGAGAATGCCACAGCAGGTCATCAGGCACTGCTCCCAACCATTCTGAGAATGGGTTCCAGAAAACCCATTGGCAGTCCATTTCCTCAATGGTTCACAGCCCAAGGCCCCCATTATTTGCTGGGAAGCAGCCATCAAATCCTGTATGGTTGGCATGGGATAGTGGTTGGCATCAAAAATTTGGTTGAGCACCCCATAATCCTCTACTAAATTCCACTGCCTTATCCTTGGACAGCAGAGGGTTCTTTCTCAGAGCACAGTGGAGTTAGGATTTTTCTGGGGGGGGGGGGCCATTTTCAGTTTGACCCAAGGTTACTGAAATGCGCCCAAGTTGAGGAGGACTAAGTTGGGAAAAATGTGGGAGGCAAATTTTCTTTTGTTTGCAAGATGTTCCCATGCAAAACCTAAGCCATCAGTGCATCAAAAAATGCCACCCAGCCAGGGATTTAATGTTGTTGAAAATTTTCTGCAGCAATAGAAAAAAATCTTGGACTTTCGCCAGACTTAGCCCTTGGTATAAAAGTAGTTTTTTTTCATTTCCAGTGCCCAGTGGCACAAAATTTTGCAAAAATATCCTGAATTTCTCGCGCAAGAGGTAATATGTGGGGCTGATGGGTCTTTGCATTGTTTTTGCATCAAGAAGGCAGGTGGATTGTAGGGAGAGTTTGTTTTTACAAGAATCCCAGCCTTGAAGTAGTTTTCAATAAATTCTAAGAGACATTCATGTTCTTCCACTGGTTGTTGGAAAGAGCAGGAGGAGGGGTTAGTGAGATCATCAGTAGGAAGGGTAACCACATGATTGGGGAAAGTCCCCTTCTCCCCAACCACTGGTGGATAGCATCTGCATGTCACATCAATACTTGCTCAATCTGTGCCTGTTCAGAGGGTGAGCCATCCAAGAAATCACCACCATCCCCTGGGGTGGGTTATTGAGCTCTATTATGCATGAACAGCTGGAACCCCACAAATGCTCAAATACCACCAACAGAAAGAATGTCTAGAAATATCCATGTACATATGATAACTTTTAGATCCAGCAACAACTTTTAGATCTTCATTTCACAAAACTCCCTAGGGTCTCTCCCAGAAGTACAAGAGTGGCTCATATGACCAATAACTGATTCTCCAACCAGTTCCTGTGGTACTTTTTCACAGTAAGGTCCTTCTTTTTCGCAGGTTTTTTATGATTGTAGAACTGTATTATATATTGTCCGAAGAGATGTAAAGTGTGCCGATTTCTAGTGGCAACATGTCATCAGCCAACAATAGTTTCATCAAGTCTCATAATCAGTTTCAGCATTTCTTTTGCAGATGACTCTGTCACGAAATCTACCGTGATTACCAATCCATATCGCAAAATTTATCTGAATACAAAATGAATGATGTGGCTGGTCCTATATAAGGTTTTCCCTATTCAAAATCTGCAAATCCATGTGGAAGACAATACCTGAATTTCTTTCCTTCCAGTATACGATACGAAAACTTCAACTGATTTTTCTCAGCAGATGTACATAAAATCATCACCATGCTGAGCTTCGAAACTGAAACGGCGGATATGTTCGATCGACTATAAATTGATTTAATGAAAATGTGTCCTTGTGCCGACATTTCAAGAATAATAAAGAAGATACCTGTAATATGTAACCAACCTGTTCGCTTAATGAAACCAGCATCCCAAATGATATCATCTTTATTCGATTCGAGTAACCTTTCCCCGGGTTTGTGCACAGTAATTCCGAAAATATTATTAGCCTCGTGAGTGTTCTCCGGGGTCTGGTTTTGATCGCTTCCACTTCGACTTGAAAGCATGAATACATCCACGGTTAAAAGCTGTGACGTTGCAGAACCTGATGCACAACGTTTTTCCTCTGAAATATTAGCTGGAGATGAGCCTGAAAGTCAGCGTAACAATAGGAAACCGAAACCTGCCTTGAGAACACTTGCACAATACAACGCAAGGCAATGGTTGGTAAACTCCAATCTATTTTTATTTTCATTTATTGCTGCGGGTGGAATGTGTGGTTTGTAGGTTTGCGTGAGCCTGGCACCCGTGCCTTAAGGTTTTCATGAGGAAATACGCCTTTTTGAAGTTTTGCAAAATTCACCCACGCAAGACCAGCAAACTTACGGAAATAAATGCTGTTTCGACGCTTACGCATCACTTGTATATTCCCTCCAATTTTTCTAACTTTTTTACGCCCATAAAAGAAATTCATTCAAACACAGCGAAATTTATAATCAATTAAAAATAAGAATGATCTAAACATACGAAAACAAAAGGAAAAGTTCACGCAAGCTGTAGTGCCTTGATCATAGTACAGTATAGATCGTACGGTGGGAATTTATACATAGATTTTTTTTAGAAAAATCCTGTTACACTTTATCATGCAAGTTGAAAAAATGATGCTTACACATTTACAATCATTTATGTTGTACTAACATTTATACTGATCCTTTGTAGATTTTACTAATTGGTACTAATTGGTATGTTCAGTGGCAGCAGAATTTAATTTTTTTCAACGACCAGGGTTCGAACGTGTTCAAACTAGAAATGAACTTTCCAGATGATATCGTGATTCGTGAGCGTTGGTGCGGGGGAAAAAATGGGCCGCTGACAAATGACTGGCCCATCCAACCGCATGACATTCTTTCTGCTTCAAAAATTCAAGGTCGCCCCAGGGCTTTCTCGCCTTTTTGTCCCGATTCTCCGTCGCACGCTTGCTGTCAAAAGTACGTATTGCAAAACACCTCGAATCCCTGAACCAAGCGAGTGGATGTACGTATTCTCTATTCTCTACTCCACGTATATTTCAAGGTTGGTGTTCCCCGCGGAAAAATTGAACCAAAAGCGGGGGACCCGGTGAAATAAAAAGCCGACCGCTGGCCACGAAGAAGCATCAGTAGCTCGACAGTCCTCGAATCGACAAGTGCCAGAAGAAAGAGAAAAAAACGCATTTCAAACGTTTAACATTTTGTCGGTTTTAATATTTATTCACACCGAAATCACTATGAAGATTGTTCACGTAAGTCGGCTTTCTCATAATACTGTGTTTGCCTTCTTCGTCAGTTTTTTTTCTTTCATTTTCAATTTCACTCACTTATTCAGCATTTGTTGATTCTTTGAGTACATCTTGCAGTTTTTTTTCAATTGTTAAGATTGATTTTCTTTTCTTTCCGCAGGGATTTGCCGCAATTTGCCTTTTAGCTGTCTTGAGCACCGCTTTTGCAGGCGAATATCACGGAAAATCCAGCATCTCGAAAGTGCAGTCGACATTGAATTCACCTGCTCAGTTAGTAGTACAGAAGCCCTTTTGAATTAAAATGTTTAACATGTAGTATTGTAAAAGTGCAAAAATTTCCTTCAATTTTCCTTTGAAAAATTGATGAATCCTGTTGCATTGGGAATGAAATTTATTCAATAATTTTGTTCGGTCAGATCTCAAGTGATTTGTGAGTGAACGAAAGTATCCGGATGTGCTATTTACATAATTTTAATGCTAATAAGATGTTGAACTTAAATTTACAAGTGGAATTTCTCTAAAATGATTGCGTCTATAACGCGCTTTGGTGTTAAACCAATTTTAGATTTGGTCCCACATGGTTTGACAAAATTCTTTTTCGAGCAAATGATTTTCTGGTTCCTTAAATTTTGCTGTGGAGTGAGTGCATATCTATCAATTATTTGTATTTTTCATTTGGAATATCAATATATTTTCCTCGAAAAGTGTTGGAGGGATGGTTTTCGATGTTTTCTAAACTTACAACAGTTTTATCGTTGAGGGCAGGTGTATGCCTGGAATTATTTCTTCTCGAAGCGGTAACCAGCAAAATATGCTTTTTGCTGATCCATTCCGAGTGGATTTATTATTCATTTCTGTTCGCGAATTAGGGCGAGAGGATTTTCCAGCAGCAGCAGTAGCAGTGGCATGAGTGCGAAAAAGCTCTACAAGAAGGGAAAGAAATTGTACAAGAAACTCAAAGTCAAGATTCCGTCGTCCAGTTCCAGCTCCAGCAGCTCAGGCAAAATCAGGCTCCCCAAAAAGTACCCGAAGTTCCCCAAGTTCCCAAAATTCCCTAAGAAGTACTCAAGCTCCAGCAGCTCATCCGGCCGATAAAGGTGAGTGATATATACATCAAGGTTGAGTATATATGACAAATTGACTTTTTTTTAAATGAAAAACGGGCAAACGCCTGGATTTTAAAACAAAAGCTTTACTGAAATAGTTATTAACTTGCTCCGACAACGATAATAATTTGTATTCTGAAAAAAACAGGCCGATGACCGATCTCACATCTGAGGAGGATAGAATCAAGGAGGAAGATACCAAAGCGACGAAGACCTCAACATCGGCCAATCCTGCCAAATAGTCAAATTTATGATTTTCTGTACTGCACAACGCCGTTTCCACAAGTCCTGCACTGGAATTTCTAATCCGTATTTCAAATGCCAAACCGTTTGAGCAATGCTTCCGTCTAAAAGCACAACTCAAACCTGGACCTGTTGAGGAATGCTGCAATATTTCCCTAGTCAAGGGTGTGGAAATTGTATTTGCAAAGGTATTCTCTTTTACTTGAGAATGCGGAAGTGAAATTTTTATGGTATTTTAATAAATATATTTTGGTCAGATTACTGAAAACCTATGTTTTTGTTGTTCATCTTATTTTGGGTTCAGGCAATTCACAGATGAACTGAGCCAAATCAAATAATAAAGCAATAACATAAATTCTTTGGATGCATGCAGGGAAGTATGATCAAGTATGAGATTTCCAGCAGTTTCCAAATTAAATATTTGAGTCAAAGTCACAAACAGATCAATATATTGTAGAATTGATCAGCATGCAGTGGGACCCCAAGAAGTGGATGTAATATCAAGAATGTCCCTAAGTCAAGTCTTTCCCGTAGACTTGCATTATATAATTTTTAATCGGTGTTTTATGACAGATATATTGATCAAAATTCCTCTTTGAAATTGAGGAAAAAAATTCTACAGATGAAAAAAGTATTAAATCAGTTTTTTCAACTCATGTATAAAATTTAGAGCATTGGGGACATGAAACATTCACAAAATGCACAATTTCTGTACTACTGCTGAATGTTAAGATCCATCAACTCAGCAAATGTCATCTTGTCTTCCTTTCTTCTCCAGCTGGGACATCTTTTTGATTTCTTGTTTGAGTTCCACAGTTGGCACGTTCCTGATTATTCCAGATATTTTTGTCTTTTTAGAGGACATTTTCCACTTTTTTTTATCTATAGTCTTCTTGAAATTAACTTATAAAACTTAGCTTTTTGTCAAGCTAAAAGTTGAGAATAATGTTTTTTCAACTGTTTCTTATGAACATACAGGAAAAAGTCTAAGTAAAAATGCTGTACCTCTGTACACTATTGAACATTGAGAAGTTAGCATTTCCTGTAAAAATTATATTAAACAAAAAGATAGGATGAAATCCATTCTTTTTTGAGAATCTCTATGCTTGAGATAATTTTTAATATTAGCTAAATGGAAGGGAAAATTATGACAGAATTTTAAAAAAATTTTGTCACATGGATCTTACCATCTTATGGTTCTGAATATCTGTTCCTAGTAATTTGGCTTGAAAACTTTGATTTTCTGAAAATCTTGACTTCTGCAGGTTGAGTCAGTGTCCGCAGGTTGGGTCTTTTTTAATTAGAAAGAGAGTGTCCCTAAGGCAAATTGTCCACAGGTCAAGGCATCTGCATGTGGGGGTCTCACTGTATTCCTTTTAAACATGTCCATGAAATATTATGATGGAAAGTAACTATTCCTGGTCAGGAATTTGGGTCCTATCCCAGCCAAAAGTTGAGATGCAGAAGCAATGGGAAGCAAGGATATCATGGTGATCTCCTCCTCAGTCTCACACCACATGTTCAGCATGCACCTACAGCTCCTCACACCAGAAAACCTTGGAGATTTATGGCTGTGAAGAACTACCAGTAGCACACCCTGGTGAAGAGTTCAGAAGATCAGCAGCCAGAGACAGAGTCGAAGATGTCAATTGTGTAGAACATGGCGGCTCTTGTAAATTAAGCTGGGATTGGCTGGAATAATAACATGGTAATTCAGATACCAGAATAGCGTTGTCATTCCAATACTTGAATAATGTTGTCAAGTCTATCCCGCTGGAACGAAGTTTTAAAAGAATCTCACCCTTCTTCCAAGCTGGAAATATTTCTGGAACAAGTGTAAAACACTCGTTGGAGTGAAATAGGAACTTGAATGAACCTCCAAATGCTTCAAGATATTGGAACAAGATATTGCTGAGTGTAATCCATAAATTAGTGTTCCCCAACCTTCTCAGGTCTGTGAACCAGCAAATTTGCAATAAAAAAGTTTTTCAGACTGGCAAATTCGAAAAAAAATTTTGCAGACTTGCAAAGTTTCATACAATTTTGCAGACTTGAGAAAGTTTGCTTGAATGTAGGTAGAACTCCCTATGCAAATACTTCTGCACCAGGAAATGCACCCACCAATAACAAATAAGCAATAAGGTTATTCGCACCATGACCTCCATCATTTCACCAGAAAGCATTGAAATCATGCTTGAAAAATGTATCCTCTCCGCTATGTTTTTAGTTTTACATAAAATCATACAATGATGTGGAGAAACGGATGGGTCATTAAGCTGTAAATGTAGGTATAGAACACACAAAAGTTAATGTACATTTCATTAGTAGATGACTGAAGTTTATACACATTTGGGAGCTGTTGTGGGGTTGCGCCAGGAGCTCAACCCAAGCAAAGCATCTTGGCTTAAGCACACCAGTTCCATGTGGCAAACAAGGCATGTGCAGGGGAAGTCCCTGCTGCACACCCAGTTTATTGCAATGTGGTAAACAAGGATAAATCAGGAATCGGGAAACCATTTTTTCTTTGGGTGGCAAAGCCAGCATCACTTGCCAGCTTTGCCTGAAGCTAAGAAGACCTCCTGCCTTTGAGGACTGCATATACAACCTGTGTGTGTGTGTGTGTGTGTGTTCTGATTGTATTTTAGTCTCTCACTTATGGGATTGTTCTTGTATGTTCTGAAAGTAAAAGATTCGGATAGGTGTCCAATAAGGAGGATCAGGCCTCTTAACCCTTGGGCGGCAAAGTTCGAATATTTTTCGCGAAATTTCATTGCACCACAGACAGGTCAAGAAAAAAATTAAAACAGGTGGTGAAGCGCGAAGTCTGGAAAAATCCCCACATTTTGTTTCTTGGGGGCAGAACAATGTTTCTGGAAAAAAAAAATTCTCAGGGACACTAACAACTTTTCTGGGATTAATCCCGACTTTGCCTCAGCCCACCTGGAAGGGTTTTCCTGACCTAAAAACTTAAAATGAGGGAGCATACAAAAATAATCCAATTTTGTCCTGCTATGGGAAAGAACCCTCTGCTGTCCGAGGGTTAAAGGCTGATGCAAGTGTTTCATTTCCAAACTCCACCTTTGTCAATACCAGCCTGAAAACTGTTACAGGCCTTTATAATAATTGTGAAGCCTATATAATATCTATGAAACCTATACATTAATTTGGATGGAGTGGATTTTTTTGTGTGTGGAATAAGTGACTTGGTAACTCATCAAATTCAACTTTTCTAGTGCAGTTGAAGATAGCTGAAACCAAAACTGCGTCCAAGTTGTGAAGAACAAAAAAGACAGATCCCATCTCTATGAACATTTCTTGTTACTTCCAAATAGTGGTGGATATTCACAGCAGCAATCATTTTCAGCATGGAGGTACATGCAATGATACATTATGACAAACATCTCATCTGCTTTTTCAAATTGTACATTGAGAATTTTGAAAGTGGATTGAATATTGTTGTAAACTGTTCTGGGCTTCTGAGGTCAGTTTTTATGGTCAACAAATATTGTAACTTCTTTGAAAGATGTTTCTGAGCCTGTCAAAGATAGTGGCAGGAAGCCATTCAATGTAATAATAGTCTGCCCTCATCCCTGAAATGTATGCTGAAGCTTAGAAAGCCTTGGACTTTCTTTGATAATCCCAAAAAACAGTATGAAATATGCAGTTTTTGCCTTTGAAATTCCCTTCCTACTTACCCAATCAGAAGTAGAGAGCAAGGGGTGTAGTCCAAAAGCTCAACTTTTGGACTACACTAGCCAAAACAAATGGCTAAATCCGTCAAATGCACCAACTCAAGAAAAGAAATTGCTTGTTTTCTTGAACAAAGAGCTTGACCTCAACAGCGAGCTTGGTCGCTGCTGAGGTCCATCATTCATTAAGACAAACAAGCCCATTGATTGGACTGCACCAAATTCAGCAGAAGCTGACCATTCCATCCAGCTCTAATGGGAAAGTCTTCCCCCAAGGAAACGGAACCCCAGGTTCCCCCATTTTTCTGGAAGCTTGAAACCTTAAAAGGACCAAGATCTCCAAGAAGAAGCACATTCTGCATCCTACTCCATCTTGATGCAAAACTTGAGATACTCCAAGTCAAAATCAAAACTCAAAGTCAAGTCCGAAAGTTGTACATTTGAGTCCTAAAGTTGTACATTTGAATTTGAAAGTTGTATATTTCAATCTGAACATACACAAATCTTCTGGGTGTAAAAAACCTGGCCGCAACCCGGCTGATTGTGTGCACCCCTTTATTTTTCTATAAACTCAACCTTTTTCACCTTCTAATTCCACCACAAAATTGGTAGCAGAGCGTGGTTTTATTTTCACGTCTCTGATAAGTTAATTGAAGTTAAAAGTGAGTTTTTAAGTGAAGCAATTTCAATTTGATGATGCCTGAAAAGAGGCAAACTGGAAGAAAACCAGGAAGACCGGCCCAAAAGGACTCGGTCAATCCTGAAGCCAACAACAAAGCTTTGATTGACACAAGATTGAGAAGATCAGTACAAAACCTAACCGCGGAGCAACTTGATTTGCATGAGTCCCCTGCAACCATTGGAAATGAAGACAACAGCAGCAATGTCCAGATGGACACATCAAGTGCAACAAGTAAGCCATCCCAAACTTCTGAAAACTCTCAAACAGAGAGCAATGATTTGGCTGAAGATAATGCCACAAACCAAGTCAATGCCCAAGAAAGGGCCATTCTACAGAGACAAATTCAAAAGAATATTCTTACTCTTGTGAGAGCCATCAAAACCGGCAACAAGGCTTACAAAGAGCCAAATGACAGAAAAAGAAAAGATCTCTTTCAAGAAGTAGCATAACTTTTCTCCAGTCTTCACTGTCTTATGATGGACATGGAGATACAAGACCAAAACAAACAGGAAAAAACATCTATAACGTCCCTGAAGAAGGAAACTACGACTGTTGCAAGCCAATGCACCACTACCTTGGCCAACAACTGGATGGAAGTTTGCCCCTCTTCAAGAGAAATCCTCGGAATAAAAATTCCACCTTTGGAACCAAAATTGGCCAAAGTAAGATCAAGCTCCTCAAGAATCTCCATGACCCCATCAAGGTCCTCCAGAATCATTTCTGAACCATTGTCTTCATCCTTGTCTGACAACAAAGGAACATTTGAGAATGATATCCTTCCAGTAGAGGAAGAAGTTAAAACATTTGGAAAAGGAATATTGATTTGTCACAACGCAGAGAGCTATATAACAAATTATGAAAAGAGAATGAAGACCTTCGGAAAATTCTCCGCAAAGGGCGAGCTCAACTATGAGTTTGACAGAATTTGGGCAAATTTCAAACCCATCCATATGGCCCCTAAAACGGAGTTTACACCAGCGCAAAAAAGTGTGCTCTTCCTTCTCCACTTTGACAATGACATTGTTAACAAATCAGGAGGATTTGAAACACTCAAGACCAAAGAGAGATACCTAAACCTTGTTTGCATGATGTTTTTTGCATACTGAAATGTAGAAAAGATCGTACAGCTCTTATACATCAAGCTTGAGGAATTACCACAACTAGATGGCTCATATTCAAGTGCAGCAGAATACCTGGGAAAGGTTCTCAGAAGGGGCGCTTTATATGAGATTCTGAGCAACAAGGTCTCCTTGACATGCAAGCGACGCTGGAGGACCCAACCAGAAAAGAGCTCACTAGATGTGAAAGAAACACCAGCTCCTGGTTTGGTGTTTACAAACACTGCAGTAAAAAGCAATAAGACCAAGAGAAAACAAGGGACAAGGGGAAGTTTCCCAGAAACTGACACTGAGACTGAACCTGAATCTGAGGAGGAGACTCAGACTCCAAAGGAGTCCTCCTTGAAAACACGAAAAGCATCCCCTGCTAAAGACGAAGCCAAGAAAAGGGTCAAATTCTCCATCTCAAAAAAGAAGCAGGATGAAGCAAGTGAACCTGAGACCAGTCAGTCAGAAGATGAGTCACCACCAAAGCCCAAGTATACCAAAACAGGAAATCAAAGAACAGAGCAAAGGTCACAGAGACAGAGCTATGAAAGATAATCCAACAAGTGCTCCTTCTGCGATGGAGCCCATTTGGTCTTTGACTGCAGCAAATCTACACAGCAGCAATACGAGGCTGTCAAATCTAGAAATCTTTGCATCAATTGCTTGAGAACCGGTCATGGCATCCGAGAATCCATAAAAAAAAACTGCAAGCATTGCAACGGCAGACATCATTCCTCCATATGCCAAAAAGAGGGTCAAAAGAACAATTCTGGGTTTAGGCCAAACGGAAGAAATACTAACTCATCAGGGTTCAGTGGTGGACGCTTTGGAGGCTCTGGATATAACAAAAGAAAGGATGACTCCGAGTCGTCAAACAACATCACCAACCTCCAGAAATCAATGGAGGAAAGATTCACTTCCAGACTTGATTCAATTGACAAGGCGGAGCACCCAAAACCATCCAAAAAATCAGAAGTAAAAGCTCTGGAAAAGAAAGATTGACTGGAAACCGTAAAGATCTACCTGAACCTCTCTCCAAGACCTAGATTGTTTCTAGAGGTTGCAGAGCTGAGGCAGGAGGGATCCGACAAGCCAGTTTTTGCCCTCCTAGACTCAGGGGCCCAATTGAACCTCATAACAGAAGGCCTTGCCCAGAGGCTGAATCTACCTCTCCAAAAACACAAAAGGGGCTACGCTGTGTCTGGCTTACAAGACAGAGAAAATCCGGAACAGACAGAAGCTCAAAGCTTTGTAGAACTCTCCCTGAGGTCACACCTCTCAGAAAAGGTCATGTTGAGCATTACGGCCACAGTGGTACCAATTGAGACCTCCTGGGTTGGGTCAAACCCTCACACCCTGAGTATGTTCAAAGATTGAAGAAAAAGGATGGCTGACCCAAGGGTTATAACCTCTGAAGAAGTAACATTTGACCTAATCCTGGGGGGATCAAATTTGATCCAAATTTTCTCCCCTCTGAAAAAGGCCTTTTACACCACCAAAACATTCCAACTTCTGACCACAAACCCTGGTCTACTCCCAAGAGGGCATCGTGAAGAAAAAACTATCTTTGATACTAAAGGAAGAGCTCCCATTGTGTTCCTAGCCAATGCAAAAGAGCTCAACTCAGCTGACATACAGCTCAATCAAGAGATAGAAAGAAGCCTTCAACAAGACAGGCTAAATGTTTAAGGAGAAGACAACAAAGAAAAACAAGAAGCCGAGGCTCTTCTGACTGAATATCTGAAGACCTTATCTCACCCAGGAAAACCGAGTGCAGCACAGTTCATCATGTCAAAAAAAGTCACTGAGTTGACATGTCGTTTATAACGTCAGAATGCAGTCATTTTGAGACATGGTAAAAAGTGACATGATGAAGACACAAGGGGAGTGCGTCTCATTTGGAC
>CAJPEX010005802.1:0-14894 GCA_905338405.1 Notodromas monacha | reverse complement strand
CGTCCGTTGAATTCGATGACCGGAAACAAACGAGGAAAAGAAAAGACCGGATGAGAACCCGGGGTTTTACAAAGGAGAAAGTTCGGCATTTTTATGAGAGATGATGCACGTGACCCCTTTCACTTACGATGAAGGAATTTTTACACGCGTCGAAATTATTATTGAGCAATATTTTTGAATGAAGTTACCGTTTCAAGATTCGGCAAACCTGAGCCCAGTGAATGTGATTACCGGAGTTTTCAGCTGAAATACAATCATTGACATTCCTATTTTGACCAGGTTATTTTGTGAGACCAATAAAAATGTATTATATATAATGATGCCTCAATATATGGACACTCTGGATGCTTTGACTTAGGGACACTTGAAACTCAAAATTTCTGCTTCAACATCCAGCAGACATTATCTGAATAAAAGAATACTTCACCAAAATTTCTGGAAAATGGATAAGGTTTTTTTCGAAATTCTGAATCTCTATGGGAGATTTCTTAGTCTTTATAGGGAGGTTTTTATATAGATAAAGAAGCATTTTGTTGTTGGAAACATAAACAAGTTGCAGGAAATTTGAAATGGTGATATTCTGGGCCTTAAATTGCTTTTTAAATTAATTTTCAGGATGCTGAACTTATAGAGGTAGGGTAATGCCCAATTAGTCTTGCCTTTCCTTTCAAAACATTTCAAGTTTTTTATTGTTTTTCTCTTTCCTGTTTCAAGAAAATTATAACCTGAAGGCCTTAGAAAATTTGAGTTACCAAGGTTTGAAAATTTTCTAAAAGGCTTCAACTTGGAGAGGTTTTTTAATGCCTTGTTTCTAAGGGAATTCAGACAGGGACTTTTTTGCACCTCTCACCCACCCCCTTGTAAATTTTGAGAATATGTGCACTCTCTAGATTTATAAGGTAGCATAACGTTCTCTGGTTCATTACTGGTTCCTAAACCCAATTTTACCCTAAATATAGCTCCAGAGAGCAACAGCAGCAGCTGAATAATGGAAGGAGTTGGCCAACAAATCTTGTTGGTGAAAGTTTTCATACAAATGGTTCTTGTGACCATCTCATTTTCCCATGGTCACAAGAATCATTTGTATGAACCATAAAACTGCCTAAAATTTAAAAGAGAATATCTGCACAGCTCAAGTTTCAATCCAGCTATTTTGAGTCAAAAATTCTTTCAGCTTTTGGCCCACCCTGTACTGTACATGTAATACAGTGTACAGTACAAGGTTTCGTTCAAAAGTTTTGAGACTTCTTGAAATAGACCCAGCGGTTTTTCAATAATGAAGAAAAAGTGTTTTTACTTGCACAGCCCCATCATTCGGGAACACTTCAGTGCTGTTCAACATATTCTCTGCCCATTGAAATTGATTTTTTCATGCAATTAAATCTAAAAATCATAACAGTGCCAAAAATAGAGTTCTGTTAGGTGATTATAGGCACCCTGTGACTTTTGGCTGTCCTGGACAGTGAAAAAGGATTGCTGAAAGGGATTGATTTTGAGGACAATGAACAGCCCAAATTGGTTTTTGAAAATTTTGTTTTCCAGAATTCTGAGGGGAAAGCTGGGCTACAACAAAAACATCTGCAGGAAGGGTGCCTCATCTTTTGAGTATGGAGAGCGGAACTCTCTGCCAGGGTGACTTTTGCAAAACATTCAAACAAAATGTGCCAAACAGCGCTGATATTTTTTCTCGTGCCCAAAAATATGGGTTTCCTATAAAAAATAATATATTTTTCAGCTCAATCATACACCATTTCAATTTCTATATATATTTTTTAGAACCTTTGTTAGACCCTATTGAGGATAGAAGTCTCCAATATAATTTGATGTCAATTATTGGATAAATGAAACAAGTTAATCAGTCCGGGACAGGACCGGGAATCCTTTAGGAATTCCTAAGTTAAGAGTAAAATATATTTCGAGGATAAACAAATAAGTGAATAACAACTCAACCAGCTCGGGCAACAGACCCCTCGTAACCAACCCCCAAGCAATCGCAATGCAAGGAATCCTCTGCTGCGTCTTTTTGGAGTGGTCACATCTCTGTCTTCTAGGCCTGCGTCCCTTTGCACCACTTCCGCGGGTGCTTCTTCGACTCGTACAGGCAGTAGCTGCACTACCACTACCTGTGGCGGCGCAGCCGTATCCCGTGTGCCAACCGGTCCCGCGTCGGACTCGTCGCATCCGTTCGCCGCCACGCCGACAGCATGACGAAAGTGTCGTCCATTCCGAGCCCTGGTTCGAACAAGGATGACGAAATGTATACGGATCACATTAATGACGACGATGTGCAAGCAGCAGTCTCGTCGCATCCGTTCGCCGCCACGCCGACAGCATGACGAAAGTGTCGTCCATTCCGAGCCCTGGTTCGAACAAGGATGACGAAATGTATACGGATCACATTAATGACGACGATGTGCAAGCAGCAGAAAAAGAGATGACGATTCTGCGCCTATATATATATTTATATATATAGCTGCTCTGGCTTTTCCCCAGCCCATATATTCATCAACAGATGTATATACAGTATAAAGAATACTTTTCTGTAAAATCTCGTTGCAATAATAACGAAGTCGCTGGGACCAGCAGTAAAATAGGAAATTTCGTTGGGAAAGAACTTTTCAACATTGCGGCTGTTGCCTGTTGGCCAGCGATAAAAAAAACGGCTTCATTTTAATCAAATATTTGTTAGACTGTGATTCGTTCTACCGAAATTCTACGATATGTCTACTGTACAGTATATTTTAGGCGCCTTGATTGACCAACATGAAAAATTACGGTATTTTTCAAGTACCGTTTGCATTCTTAATTTTGAAACAGCATCTAATTTTTTTTTTGCTGAAATTTTGACAATATCGATGTTCCCCTCGATACAAAAAGTGTCCCACTGTAGTTTTCAGGCATTTTTCGCTTTCGAAATATCAGGTAATATATTACAATATATACGTTTCAATGTACGGCATATATATACTCAAATGAAATAAATTTTTTTTAATTTTTGCCGAAATGTAATAAAAATTCAACGTTATGTCAAATGCATTTGTTTAATGTTTCACGTGGAATTTTATGGATGTGATGCCTGCTGATCACATGTACAGCACAAGCATTCAGAAATATTTTTGGAAAAGTTCTTAACCCCGAATAAAAAAAAAATTATAGCTTTTTTTGTAGCGCGGAAGTGTGTAAATATATTTTTTCTTTGTTGCCTTCTATACTGCTTAACTGTTATTGCCTTCCCATTTTTTAGCTTTCTAATCAATCCTATTTTTTTCATATCTGATAATGAGAATTATGCGGAGTATGTTTTACATCAAGTCTGCTTTTATATATACAGTACCTAGTACATATTATTAGTGCCCTGATGGTAATCACAATAAGCCTATGTTTGGGATAAAAAAAAATTCTCGACAAAACCTTTAATTACAGGGTGTAGCCTTGATTTTATGTGAGCTCTGCTGTTTTTAGACTGATGAATAAGTAATAGTTGATGCAGAGTATAATTATTTGCATACGTATTCCTCAATCATTAGATTTGAGTGAATTTAGAATTAGTATGTATATCAACAGGAAGGTTACTTAAAAATTTTTTTTTCATGAGATTCCGATTTACGTTCTATTAATCTCAACTCTATTCTATCCCAAATTGGCACGATTTGTTGAAATCGGGACAAGCTCTCAAAGCTTCTTGATTCAACTTCCAAGAAAATGATACAAATTTGAACCAAAATTCAGGGAATTTGCAGATTTGTACCCAATGATTCACTCCCAAGTCTCAACTCAGTCACTAAAATCTGCTCCAATACTTCCCACAGAAAGAAATGAAACGTTTGAGCAAAAAGGGAAAACATTTCAAGGAAATATTCTTCTCGACGCTTTATTGAACGCTTCTATAAATTCTGTAAACACTTGTAAATTTCTCCTAAATCTTCAGCTATCTTTCTGAACTTCATGCGACAGTTTTTTTTTTTATATAGGGAAATCTCATCGCTTCTCGTTTTTCTTTTCTGAATTTTTTTCAGCGGAAGTCGTGGGCGTCGGAAACAACTTCGAAAAATACATACAAAAAATTCCTCAGTTTTATTTTGGACATAAGTCCAAAAGTCGAGGCAAAAACGAACGGTTTCCTCGCTTAACAACTCTTCGTTCCGCCTTTTTCGGTCCGGCGGGTTAAAAGATCACGACTCGTACNATACATACAAAAAATTCCTCAGTTTTATTTTGGACATAAGTCCAAAAGTCGAGGCAAAAACGAACGGTTTCCTCGCTTAACAACTCTTCGTTCCGCCTTTTTCGGTCCGGCGGGTTAAAAGATCACGACTCGTACCCACTTTTTTTTTCTTCTCTTCCTACAAACGGTTCTTCCAATAAGATTCCACCGCGTGGACTTGGTTGAATAAATAAATAATAATAATAATTGACAGAGCAAAAAAAAAAGGAAGAAGAGATGGCCGAGCATGAGAGAAATTTTCGCGACCTTGGCCTCTGTATATATATGTATGTATATACTACGTATGTGTTTGAATGAACACACGGCATCAACGGGAAAGCGCAGTCATCTTATTCTCAGTTTCCCCCTTTTTTTCTTCTTCTTCCTTGAATATTCTTCCGCTCTTTTTTTTATGTTGTTCTTTTGAGTGCAATTTCGTGTCCACGTCGCTTCCGAATAACCTCTCCTCATTTTAAACAGGGTTCAGAAGCATAGAAACATGAATGCTGAGAAATAAAAAAAATAAAATAAAATAAACAAAGAGTATAATTTCCACCGGCAATGTGTGAATGAAAGGAAGCAAGAGAGTTTCTCGGCTCTTTGCTCATGTTCGGCTCTTTGCGCTGAGTCATTGTCACGAATAAGGAAACAAATTCACCTGGGATTCAACAGCACATATTCTTCTGCCATATCACCGTTAACGAATTCGAATATTATCCGTGTGTACAATCCAGGATTACAAAAAGCATTATGAACTTTTTTTAGAAAATAAGTTCGTTTTATTACTTGACTTTTCTCTCAGAAATTATTTTTATACTACGTAGTAAGAAATCATTGAGATTTTTTTATTAGGTGCTTTTTTGACAAGGAAAACAACAAAATTCTGCGCCAGCATAAAAAAAATGAATGGTTTCCTCGCCAATCAACCATTCTTAATCTTGATATCATGGCCACGTTGAAAATTATTTTTGGTTCGAATATTATTTGTAATCATTTGCTTTTAATCGAAAAAATACAGAATGAGTGATTGCATATGACGTATGCAAATAATACACTTTTCTTTCAGATTTCGGCAAACAAATAAAAGTTTCATTCATTCAGCTGAGTTTTTTTCTTTCCTTTCCCATACAGAGAAACAAAAACTCCATATGACAAAAAATATTTTAAAATTTCAAAATAATCTTATGCAATCCTCACAATGGAAAACTTCCTTGTCACAGAATAAATGATAAAACTCACATTCCCCTTTTCAAGATTATATAATATTGATTAATCATACTTGAATGAATGAACAGAACACTTTATTTGCTGCTTTTCAGCGTTCATTAGGTTCAATCAAGATTTCCACAACAAAACACGCTTCCCACGCAACCCAAATCCACTCAATGACATTTAATCACTTCAGAGCAGGAAACAAAGCACATGTTGATAACAAAAATAAAAGAAAATACAATCAATGAAATACAAGTGGACATCTGACATGTATGCATACACCCATTCATTCCCTGACATTGGAAATAAAATATATGTAAAAATTAATTTAAAGCAAAAGGTGTTCAACTTGTTTCTGTCTGAGGTTTAGTTGAACGAACAAATTAGAGAGAATCTTTGATGAGAAATCAAATAAGGCCAACAGTTTATCCTGATTAAGATTTCAGAAAGGGTCTCTTCATTGAATCCCAATACTTGTTAATATTTCTTAAGCTTAATTATTCTTTCAAAGTAAAAAAAAATAGACGTTGGAGGGAGTCAAAATAACTTTTCACCCATCAGCATATCTCAGTACCCAAAGCTAATGTAGACTTCTCCCCACAAGTTGACAGGGCAATTAGTCTAGTCAAACCCCGCGAATGAAAATATGTCTTAACAAGTCACGAGCTTTCTTTTCTTAGACATCATGTACAGCATTACATCAAGAAAATAAAAATATGAACTGTCAAGAAAGTATGCCACGAAACATGAAGGTAAGTCATGGTCCACACTTAGTTAATCACCACGTATATAAAACAAAACGAAACAAGACTGCTCCACACCCTTTCCAAAATATTAATTCGAAGGTACGCCGAATAAACAATTTTTTTAAAGAAAAAATACTAAAAGCGTGGGGGGCGAGAATAGATTAACTTCCCGCAGGAAGATGTATCTGTGTACTTGCAATCTTCTTTTCTGCTGGAAAGAAAGAGGAAACATCGTGGGCTTTTCCTCGTGGCCTTTATGAATGAATTAGCTTATATTTTGTAAAGTGAAAAAAAATTATAAGAAAACTATGGAATGTATTCAACGGAAACCTCCCATTCGCATGTAGTATTGCTCGTAAATTAATGTCACATGCATTGAAAAATTGGTCACTTTTTGACATAAATAGGGCTCCTTTTTGGTTTTGGAAAACAAAGAAATTTTTTTTATTTTTTTCTCATCAAGCTGTATTTCTTAATATCACGTTTCATGCCAGGATTGAACCCACAAAAATAAAGACATGAGTAATACAGAAGATCTGTTCAACGAAAATGTGATTCAAATCAGAGTTATTGCTTTTCAAGGGGACCAAATTTTTCTGAAAGTAAGAAAACCTGGATCTCTGGGCCCTAGAGGGAAATTTTAGAAATTTTTAAAATATACCGTATTTTCCAATTTTTTGAAAAATGTCAGCCCCTTTTTTTTAGGCGTAAGAACCGAAGTTAAAAATGCATATATAATGTATTCAAAAATTAATTGCACAGTGAGACACTTTAAATTTATGCCAGGGATGGTCCTAATGTGTCCGCTGGAATGACAACTTGCATTCGTTTAGGTAGATGTCACTAGCATTAAATTCAGGATTTCATTTCATAGTCTGTGTATACGTTCATTTGTTTGCGCATGAGCTGTGTTACCAAAGCATGTAATTTCTACGCGCTAATTAGTTTCATTGTGTAAAATTTTATTAAAACCTGGGCCCGCAAATTCTTGAAGATTTTTCGTTTTCCCAACCATGTCAAGATTCATCTTCACATGTTCATCAGAAGGGAAAAAAATTGGCTAAAATTCCTGCTGGGGTTTAAACAAAATTCCATCGACTTTTTGACCACCAAAAGTGTCTCGCTCTCTTCCTACAATCGTATACTGTTTTCTGACGGAAATATATTTTTGTAATATTTTTTCTCTTTCAAAAATGTGCTTCTTATTCTTCAGCTGTGTTGACGGAGCACCAAAGAGTGATTTTTCTTGTGGTTAAAAGTTGTAGTAAATCCTAAGCCCGAAAATTCTTGAAGATTTTTCGTTTTTCCAACCATTTCAAGATTCATCTTCACATGTTCTTCAGCAAAAAAAAAAAAAATCATCGCTCAAATTCATGAATTTCAAACAAGATTCCATCGACGTTTTGACCACCAAAAGCGTCTTGCTTTCTTCTTAGAATCGTATGTTATTGCTGCCTGCAGGAGACAGCTTCTTGTAATTATTTTTCTCTCTCTCTCGAAAATGTGCTTCTTCTTTTTTATTTTTATTAGTCTGTGAAATATTCAATGGAGGGGATCCAGAGGAGGGGCAGAGTTCAGGACAAGCCGGGAAAATGGGCTCGTTTGCTGCAGGCACCGGCTTGTCTGCCACGGCCATCACTTGTCCCTTAGGCCAAAAGCAGGGAGAATTGCGACAATAAAATAAAAATAAATATAAAAAAACGACGGGCCCGACCTTTTTCTTACCTTCAAGACGAGCCTTATATATTTCTCAGGGTTCAAGCGTTTTCTATTATCCTATATAGTCCTGTCGGCACCCCGCTGCCACGAGGGGCAGACGGTTAGTTCATTAAATTTGAAAACAGTTAAGAATAGGGATTTTTTGTGGTGTTGAGGACGCGGAAATTGAGCTGGGTTTTTTTCGAAATTTCAGAGACTTGAGCAAATTCTGTTTCAAGAACAGAGAGTTAATCGTGATGAACCATTCTGAAAAAAGACCGCAAGAAATGTGCGATTTTTTTTATTTCTTACATCGTACTGAATTTCCGGAAGTTTTCCCGATAAATTGAAACACGATCTATGATCATCTTGTGAAGTGATTCAATTACGTATTACCAATTTTACGTCAGACGGGATTTAAAGTTATTTTGCATTCAGTTGAAATTTTTTCAGCAGGATATAAGCTTCAAATGTATGCAGATTAGAAGTTTTAAAAGTGGACTTTTATAATGAACCCAGTGAAGACTGGCCAAAAATCTTTTGACAAAATCAACGCAGAGATTCGATGGGGTTTTTTATGGCCAAAATCAATCCTCAGTTTCATGTGAATACATTCAAAACTGCTATGAAAATTTCTATACGATTCATCAAGGTGTTGGAGGCCAACATGTGCAGTATTTATAAATTGTATAGAATATCGTTACAAAGAATCTCTTTATACCGAATGATTGGTAACAACGGATTTGTTTTTCAGGTACCTGCCGAATATAGCAATAATGTTATTTAAAGCACTTTAACAAATTTTCATTTTATAACGAAGCTACTTTTCCAGTTCCAACAGCTTCGTTGTAACGAGATTTCACTGTGGAATAACGGTTTAGGACTCTCATTTAGATAATTAAAAAGCCCGAAAATTGCAATTTTTAGCCAGACAAGAGACAATAAAACTGCATTAACTTGACACTTGAATAATGTTAATACAGCAGAACCTTGTTACACCGAACCTCGTTATAACGAATTTATGCTTACAACGAGTTTTTTGGTCTCTGCCCAAAAATCAGGTCAATAATTTTTGTTCAACGAAGCTTTTTAAAATCCCAAACGCTTCGTTGTTACAAGATTCTACTGCTGCGATTTCAACTCGAATATCATTGGATTTGTTCTGTGAAATGCGTGGAAAAAATATGCATTCCAACATTTTGAGCAGAAAGTAAAATTTCAAAATCCCATATATATTTCAAAATCTTTTGCTGCGCCCTCGTCATGTTTATACTCGCAAGAATTCCAGGCATATAAGATGAGTCGTCTCCAGGTCTGGTGTTTCTCTCATCAGGGATCCCATCAGTTAGGGGCCTTTTCGGATGTCAGTTACATTTTTTAAATCTTTTTGGTGGGTTGTGGAAGCCTTCTACGGAATAATCAACTCTATTCCTCCCACTTCAACCTACGCCCGATGTTTATCAATTATTTGGTCTTGCGCAACTCGTTACCGAAATATTGACGCAATCGAATTTATTTTTCCGGCACATGGGAATAATTTCGATGCTTAATTGATAATTTCGTTCAAGAATGTCCTCAAAATGAATTAAGCGTAAAGTTCGCGGAATATTCTCTTGTATCTGACACCTGTTGGTTGATGCATACTATTGGTTGAAAGTCCACTAACAAACAAAAAAATGTTTTAAAAATGTGTCACAAGGAGTATTCTTCGTATAAATACAGTTAAGGATTTTTCCTGGCCACGTAAAATTTCCTTTCAATGTAAAAGCCGTTCTTCGAATGCAGCAAAATTTTCTGCACACTATGCGAAGAATTATTTTTCCAATCGTGACGCGTATTTCTGAGGAGTTTGTGTGCCATTGTATCAAATAGTTTAGATATAGCCCAAATCTACGCTGAATTTTCAAACGAAAGCAGTTACTTCAAACGTGGCAAAGCTAAACCAAAAATTCACCGCAAATTTTCATCACAATCACGAAACATCGACTAATTCAATCAAGCGACAATGCAATATTTTTCTCCAATCGTAAAACTTGATTGTCTCGAAGTTTCGAAGTCGAAGTGAAAAGTTCATTCAATGTATTGCCAAGAGAAATTCGCAAAACTTCACGAATAAACTCTTCCGGCTTGAGTTTTGTACTTTTAACGAATCATTCAAAATCCTGACATAGTCTTAAAAATGCACAAAATAAAAATATAAACAATTCAGAAATTATGAACGAACGCTGGAGCTGAAATATATCATCGATTTTTTTCAAAAATTCAACTTACAGCAAAAATATTAAATCAATTCCGAATTATTCATTATATACATCGCGAAGTATTTTTGACATAATTTCCCCGCAATTCAACTTCGAGATCCACGCAAAAATGCAAATAAAATTCAACTTCGATTGCCAAAAACCAGTGTGATAATCGACAGTCTCGAAAGCAAAATAAAAAAATAAATAAATAAAATGCTTGACCGGAATTTCTCGTCAACCCCGGCCGGTAAGAAAACCAAGGCTTATCATTGACCTCGAATATGCCATCTCATATAACATGAACAGGCGAAAGATAAAAAAAAAGAACACCCAGGAACCTGACATGCCTAATAAAAGGACGCCCGTTTTGATGTCGTGATTGACTGCATGGGATACTCGGTTTTACTCGACGGAATCGGACACATCAGGAGCTCGACCTCGTCTGCCCTGAAAATATTCCACTCGAAAAAAAAAGAGATGAAACCCTGCCCCGAGGCTAGCTCACCTTGAAAGCTTGTCTCAACAAGTGTGTGTGTGTGCGTGTGTGTGTGTGTGTGTAGAGATATAATGTTTAACCATTCTCTCTGTCTCTGAAGTGTGTGTGGCGTGCTGAGTCCTTTAGTATGACCTCGTTTATCGTCTCTCTCTCTCTCTCTTTCTCTGATACACACACACGCGGATGTTCTTACCCAGCTTCATTCACAAGTTCCAGAAATTGGCTTCTTTGCCGCGGGCAGTTCAGAGAAATTAAGCCTCTGGGCAACGGTGACTAACTTCCAACTTATATATGCGTCTCGCTCATCCACTCGAAAATATGCAGCCAGAAGAAAAAGGGTCCCAGGCCACTTTTTCTTCAAGCAAAAAATAAAAAATTGGAATACACTCCTCTGCAACCGAATAGATGAAATGCAAAATCCTGTCATGATGGACCTCGCAATATTTACGGGATATGGTCATTATTTGGGGGAAAACTTGCAATTCATCAAGAAATTTTTGAACACCTCATTGAATGACATGGAAACTCAAGTTTATTTTCCCAAGTTGTGTTTTTCCTCCCTTTTCAACATTTCGCTGACCTCGCTTGGGTCCCGCCGGCGAAGCGAACGTCTCATTTGTATGCACAGATTTATGACGGCTCTGAGCGGCAGGCGACGGGTCTTGTAATTTTCTCCCTCACCCTCTCTCTGTCTTTCAAGAATATATAGAGGATGAATGAGATGGATAATTGTAGATGATAAAAGAGAACAGTTTCCCACAGAGCCCAATATATATATATATATATATATATATATATATATATATACAGTGAGACCCCCACATGCGGACGCCTCGACCTGCGAACAATTCGACATAGGGACACTTATTTTCTCATAAAAAATTGATAAAAAATGCCCAACATGAGGACACTGACTCAACATAGGGACATTTTGTTATAAAATGGCAAATACATTTCAGGTCAAATTACAAGGAACAGATATTTCAAACCCTGAAATTGATAGTAAGAAAAGTTCTTGGGCATTTCTCTCACCACTTTACCCCCCATTTAGCTAATTTAAAAAAATTACCTCCAGCAGAGAGGTAATTCCTTCTCTCTTTTTCACTTGAATATTATTTTTACAACCAACAATTATATTTACTGTACAGAGGTATGAGTATTCAATTCCCCAAGTGCCTATATTGTGTTGAAATATATTGATTGGAATCAGTTTAAATTGGGAGAAAATTTTTATTTTCATGGAATTATTATCTTTTGCTGCGCCCTCGTCATGTTTATACTCGCAAGAATTCCAGGCATATAAGATGAGTCGTCTCCAGGTCTGGTGTTTCTCTCATCAGGGATCCCATCAGTTAGGGGCCTTTTCGGATGTCAGTGAGATAGCGATTATGAAACCTCACTGGAGTAGTGCTGGGTTCTCTGATGAGATTCAAGGGGTTCCCTGATGGGTTGCTAATTTTCTTTTTCTATTTAAATAAACATTTTTTAAATCTTTTTGGTGGGTTGTGGAAGCCTTCTACGGAATAATCAACTCTATTCCTCCCACTTCAACCTACGCCCGATGTTTATCAATTATTTGGTCTTGCGCAACTCGTTACCGAAATATTTATGGTGAGTATTTTGTACATAAAACACCAATTAAAAATTATGTAATGTAAGTCTAAGGGAAAATAAGACTTGACTTGGGGACATTTTGACTTAGGGACACTCGTGATGCACCAATTACGTCCGCATCTCGGGGTCTCACTGTATATATATATATATATATATATCCGGCGTGAAGGCGAGAAGCCCAAGAGGGTAATCAGAGCGAGGGATCCGTTGCCATCGGGTCGGGTCGGGACTCGGGACCGGGCCAGGACAGGACAGGCGCCGCCGAGTCTGGGAACGATATTCCCGGCGGCGAAACCCGTCTGAGAGCCGCCAATTATTATTTATGAAAAAAAAAATAAACACGAGTGGAAGAAAATAGAATAGATACGAACCACGAGAAGACCAAAATAAATAAAAAATGTCCGAGATAAATCCCGGACATACAATATCCAGACCTCGTTTAAATCGAGTACTGCTGCTTATTATTCTTTTTCGCAACAACCTCTCTTTCCTTTCGCGTGGGAAGCCAAGTTGCATCACCGATCGACAGATGGGGAATGTTACACAGTAAAATATCGTTACAACGAAATTTCAGGAACTTTACAAAAAAGTTTGTCACTTTTTCAGAAAAAAAAGGTTCGAAAATAGTGACTGGAAAAATTGTCACATCAGACCTGCGTATGATCAGTTAAATCTTATTTTTTCGGACATTCACGGAGTTTTTATTATTGTTCGAAAAACTAAATGATCTTCTGAAAATAAATAAAAAATGTGTGTGATGAACAAAATTGGTTCCGCTTGACAAATTATAGTTTATGGTGCAAAAAGGCTTAAATTTGAGCAAGATCATCGCTTTGAGTTTGGACGTAGCTTTTTTTTTTAAGTGATGCTAGTGATGAAAGAAAAGATTTCATTTTTACGAGGCCTGAGAATAAAATACAAGATTTCAACCAGGAGCTTCAACTTTTCGAGATTATTTCAATTTTCCACAAATCAAGTTTTAAACTCGCTATGTTGTGCGCATTTTTTTAAAGGTACCTCGATATTTTGCGATTTTCTCGAATAAATGGGAAAGCTGCCAATAATGATTTATACAAGAGCAGTAAATCGCATTTTTCATAATGAATCTCATCCCACTGAACGTATGTGTTTGAAATATAAAAAAATTACAATTATCAGCGGAAAGGGACCATTGATTTTTTTACTGACCGACGCGTATGAATGAATTCTGACGGGTCTCAGTTTGACCTCATTAACCTTGTATATGAATGACTAATGTGGAACTATCAGTGATACATAAATTCAAGATATCGATGCGAGAAGCAGGAATCGTAACAGTGCATAAATTAACCACTCCTGCGATTGTTGACTGCTGTCCATATTTCAGCATCACTTCCAACGCAGTGATTAAAAATATCCCGGATTGTTGAAATTGTCGATGACTGGTTTGAAGTACTTAATAAATCAAAGAAGAAGACACATGATTCTTGAAATAATCAAGATTGTTATAATTAAACAGATACACAATAAAACAGTGAGTTCATTTTAAAGACGGTTTTATTATTGATACAAGAGAGGAGATAATTCAAAGTTGAAATTCGCAGCAAACTTTTGAGCCACGTTGAGATAAGAAAAAGTTAAAATTGTGCAACATTATTTCTCCGAATTTTTCTGGAAAACTATTTTATTACGAAAAATCTTATAGTTTGGGAGTTATTGAACGATATCTTCATTGAGTTTTTAGAGTCATTGGTTTAATGATGTCTTGTGTACCCAGAACAATTTACCATGGAGAAGAAATAACACCGTTTTTATTTTTCCACAAGGCTTGTCCTAATTTCGCACGACAGTGAGAGATTTGGCAGCAGTCAACCGAGAAAAGAAATAGTTCCATTTGGCTAAATAAAATTAAACGTTGTTTGATTTATTCTCCAAAAAACTAAGAAAAAGTGTTAGCACGGATGGCACAGAAGAAAAAATTGTTCCGTCGAATAATACATATTTATGCTATATTCATTTTTGCATGAATGTCTTTCGATCTTGAAATCATCAGGAAAAACACCGAAATTTACGTGAATGCTTTGGCCTCTCATGGATGTTCAAAAAACAGCATAATTTTTCACAACATAAAAGCCATTCCAAGAAAAATGATGCTTCGAAAATTTTGAGCACGATAGTCTTCTGATTCCAAAACTTCCATTCCCGATTCGTAATTGACATCGTTGACTAAACTTTTTTTTTGGTGCGTGAGGAAATGCAAATAAATAATTAGCAGCAGATGGTTCGAAAATCTTTGAATCTGTTGATTGCAATTGAAAGCCGCATTTGGATCGAGGAAGTCGAGACAAAATCGCAAACAGATGGTTCATGAGCATATATATATAAAGCATTGAAATTCGATGAACTTGAAGACAAAAAAAAAAAAGAGATTCAACCTTCAACGAAAGTTTCTTGACGCTTTCATATAATGATAATGGTTGGAAAAGTGACACTTTGAGGACGAACAGCAGCAGAAGCAAGAGATAAACTATAGTCGATGTCACGAAGGTTTGTTGTAAGAGAATTTAGTTGTAAAAGTTTGAAGAAAATATAACACAGAAATCGGTTGGGCTACAACCGGGGTGCTCGAGAACACCCTATTTTTAAAGAAGTTGTATTCACAATTCACAAGTTTTTCCAACAGTTTTGATAAATTCGCCAGT
>CAJPEX010005801.1:0-14902 GCA_905338405.1 Notodromas monacha | reverse complement strand
CAGTTTTGCTTAGTTTTAATTTTTCAAGATATTGCTTTAGTTCTTCAGTTGAATCGGATTTAGTTTCATCCTTCTCGCCAAAGATATCAAATCGATCTTGCATCAGTTGATTGGTGATTTCTTGGTTGAGCAGGGTATCTTCAAGATTTTCTTCTCTAACTTTGACAGAGAAGGAAATTATTCTCTGTGTTCTGAAAGGTGCTTCAACGCAAAGAAAGCCTCTTGCAACTCCACCAAACATGGTATCTTGTATACAGAATTGATCTGTTTCATAAAGTCTTCTAGTGCCTGAACTGGAGATGGTCATCATATCGATTCCCCCCAGGATTATGTCCCACCATACTGCCTCAGTTTCTGAGATTCAAGGATCAGCTAGGAGAGCCTGTTCAGAGGGTTTCTTCATCCAAGTTAAAATCTCTGGGTTTGATCCAGACCAGGAGTGGTCAAGTGGAACAACCAGTGCATAAGTTGATAAGGGAAAGCCTCCTCCACTTCTATTTCCGAGGGTGAGGTGAACAACTTTGTTTGTTTCCAAACATTCTCCCATTTCATTAACTCCCTGAATTATGTAATTACAGTCAGTGGCGTGTGGAGACAAATTTAGTCTCTTGACACACTCCTCAGTAATCAGAGTGGTCTGGGCTCCAGTGTCCAACAGGGCAAAAGCTCGTTGACCTGAAGGATACACTTTAACCTCAGCCATTTCAAGGAAAGAATTAGATAGTGGATTGGTTGAAACATTCACTCTCACAGTTTTATGTCACTTAGATTGGGACTCATTCTGGGGGTCAGTTTTAATGGAGGGCTTAAGCTCTCTTTCACTGAACTTTTGTCTGAGTTCATCTAGCTCTTTCAAAAGATTATCCTGAACAGGAGATTCAACCTTAGGATTTGGTTGGTTATCAGAGGTTTTGGTAAACAATCCCCCAGTTTTGGGGCAAATGGAAGTGTGGTGTTTTTCACTACAGGTGATGCACCTTCTTTTGTTAGGACAATTGCGAACGCTATGGTTGTCTCTCAGACAGTTATAGCAGAGCCTCTTTTCCCTTATAGCTTTATTCTTATTTTCCAAGGTGAGTGCTTTGCAAAACAGGGGTGAATGGCCCTGGTCACAAAAGACACACTTCCAACTTCTTTTTTCAAATGTTTTCCCATTTCTGGGGGTAAATTTAGTTTGATCAGGTTTGGAATATTTAGGACCATTGGAGAACCTTGGGTTTTCCCTTTTAGGTTCTGAGTAGGCTTTATGTCTTTTAGGAGGTTCTTCTTCCTTTTCAGGAGACTCTGATCTCTTTCTTTTCTGAATTTTCACTCCAGTTTTGTATGAGGAGATTATTCTAGTGGAAATGGGAGCCTCTCTGTCTGCAAGGTCCATCAGTCTGATTCTTAACCACCAGTATTTACTTTCGGGGTTTATTTCCCATTTTAGCTGCTCAGAGTAAGGGGCTTTTGCCATTAGGTTGTCGATCATCAGGTGAGCTGTCAATCTAGCTTGGATAATTGGCCAAACTCTTAGTTCAACTGATTTAGGATCAGGTTCTATCTTTATTAGTTTCCCAATGAGATTAGTTGCCAAGTCAGCATATTCTGCTGCCCCAGATAGGGTTTCATCTCTAGGGATCAATTTCTCCAGTTCTCTGTACAGCCTTTGGGCAGAAGAGGAGATTTTTCCATACTTATTGAACAGGTACTCAACCAAGGCTATGTAGTCCTCTTCTTTCTGTCTTCCTTGGAACATTGAGGTTATGTATTTAGCTTCACCAGTTAGGTGTGATCTGAGCAGACTGATCCTTTTTAAGGTTTTATTTGAAAAGTGGGTGCCTCATGAATGGTTCTAAAGGTTTCCCAGATACTGTCAAGATTTTCATCTTGATCGAGATCTCCGTCAAATCTAAGAAAGGCAGGAGAATCTCTTTTCTTCTCATACCTTGAAATTACTTCCTCAGAAGAGGCCAGAGGATTTCCTTTCCCATAGGTTTTAAGGACCCTGTCTAGGGCAGGATTTGAAGGATCAGGTAGACCTCTTTGTTGCTGCAGAAGAATATTTTCAAGTGGAGGGTCAGGAAAGACAACTCCTTTTATTTCCTTTACTGTTGGTCTTAAGTTAGATTTCCAACCATTTTTCATATCCTCCCAAGAGGAAATTTTAATGAGGCTTAGCTGATCAGTCAATTTCTTGACTTCCTCATTATCTGAGGCTGACCAGGGATTGCCTGTAAGGTTGTTTAAGAAATTAAGAATTTCAAGAAGTTCAGGTTTGAATCTTTTAAGTTGAAGCTGACTATATTCATCATCAGAGATTTTGATGACTTTGTCAATCTTCATGATTAGGTTGCAGAGCTTCATAAGCTCAGTTGTTGGGTCTTGATTCTCTTGTCCAATTATGGAAGAATCATTAGAATTAGTATCTTCCTCAGAAAGAGGAGTTGGAGGCCTCCTTGGGGTGTTTGGAGGTCTTCCAGGTTTTCTTTTATTTTTAGTTGATACAACTGGAGGTGGAGAACCAGCAGTTAACCTTAGTTCTTGTGTCTCTTGGTTTCCCAGAGGCTCAGAGACAACCAAATTTGGTTCACTTTCAGGGTTAGGCCCCCCAGGGTTCTGGGCTGTGGGCTGCCTGGTTACAGGCCTTTCAGTCCTCATTTCTGAGAGTGGAAAAGGTCAGAGAAGATTTTCAAATTTTCTTGAAAGGTTTTGAATAGTATTCTCAGTTTTTAGTAAGTATTTCTCACCCATATCTTTCAATGACTTACAGGGATCCTTCAAAGAATAATTTTCAGAAAAATAAGACTGAAGTTATTTCACAATACAAAGGAGATCAAAGTTTTGTATACTCACAAGAAAAGATAGTTTTAGCCAAGTTTTGGTATCACTGAGGCAAGGAGAATACACAGACAAAGTTTTTTCAACACAGAGAAGGTTTTCTGAATGCTCAGATAATTTTATTCACAAAAACTTGGAATTTTTCAGGTATATTCACAGTGTTTTTTAGAAAAATCCCTTCTTCAAGTTTTTACAGGAACACAGAAAGGACACCCAATGGATTTTTAACAAAGAAAATTGTCTTATATGCGCAGGTATTTTATTCACAGGCTCAGGTAAAGTTTTTAGCAGTGGAAGTCTTTCAAGGATTTTTTGAACTCAAGTTCAGTAAGTTTTCTCAAGAAAAAAGTCTTAGAAGTTCCAAGGATTCAACCACGCTCTGCTACCACTTTTTTGTAAGGTTTTACTTCTGGAATGGATTTTATCAAGCCTTACACCTTGAATTTCTTATTTAATTTACAGCAGAGTCTCAGGAAATAAAATTCAGATTGATTGAATAAAACACGGTAATTGGTCGGGCGCGAACCAACCGGGATTTCTCCCTACTAGCGCAGACCTTTCTTATCAGAACAAACAGTACAGGGTATTAAAAACGGCACAAAAGACACAGTACACAATAAACAGTAAACAGTTTTACATACACACACACTCAGTCGCAAATTATGGCGAGTATTCTCAGAGTCTTTGGTATAAGAGTTTTCCAGTGATGGAAAAAGATAAGAGAGGAGGATCTCAGGTCAGATTTGGGGAATCTTTTGGGGAATCAAATATTTCCAGTGATGGAAAAAATAAAGCAGGGTCTCAATCACTCAGAAAAACAGGGTACAAATGAAATCAACAAAAGACAGTGAAGGGGCTTGAGGAGAATTCCCGAATTTCCTCAGAATTCTTTTTCAGATATTTCCTACGTCCACAAATGCGTCCCAAAGTTTTCTCAGAGTCCAAAGATTTTCTCGAATTTTAGTTAAGTCCAAAAATTCCGAAATTGCGTCTGCAAAAATAGCTGAGTGACTCTCAGGATTTGACTGACTTGGTTACCCAAATTTCTTGGGTATATATGCAAAATTTTTGGCCAGTTTTGGCAGGTCTTTCTGAAGCTTGAAGTTCGAAAAACACCAGCTGGTGGCATCCGCTGTTTTTGTAGAAGAGAAATTTTACTGTCACAGGACATGTTTTTCTCAAAATTTGGGTGTTCGTTTACTAGTCAACAAACTTTTGAAATAGTCTGAGCAGCAAAGTGAGCTTGTTCAAGCAATTTATTTATTGTGGGCTGACAGTTTGAAAAAGTCATGAGCCTTGAATATAAATCGTTTTGTGAGAAAGACGAGACAAAATTTTAGTGCGAGTTGCCAGCAGCTGGCTATTTTTTTGCGCTTCTTGTGGGGTCAAATGACCCCTGGGTTCCGAGAAGAGGAGATGTTCTCCTGCCGATAAAGGATGGTGCCGCCTTTAGCAATTGTTTTCATCCCAATTTTGGGAGTCCTTTTCTTTTCTTTTCTTGGCGAGTCAGTTTCGCCAATTCGTTCTTTTGTTTCCAAGCCACCCCAGTTTTGGGGATTTTATCTCTTATCTCTCGTTTGTTTCGGCACATCTCGGGATGTGCCGATTAAATTACATTTTTGGCTTCTTTTTGGCGCCATCCTTTTCTTTGAGCATCCCATTTCTGGGGATTTTCGATTTTTCTTTGTCACATTAGTTTTCCGCGCATTCGAAAGATGCGAGGATTGAATTGCGCGTCGGCTTGTTTCTTTTAGTTTCGATTTTTCAAGGGAATCGTCGAAATAATTTCGTACAAGTATTTCCTGTTGCCTACTCTCTAATAAAACTCACCATATTACTCTAGAACTACAAGATATGTACAGTAGATGGCTATTGTTCATCCCTTGGATGGGAAAGTTTTCTATTCCATCCTGCAGCAAAGTCAGGAATCTCACGATTATTCTGGAATTTCAGTTTGACCAAAGGAGAAAATCCTCAAATATAATCCATTGTCAGGAATGGAGGGAAAACTGCTATCCAGTTAGAATGTAATGTTTTTCTCCTGGCAGAATTTTCTGCAGGTTAAACATTTTTGTACTCTTTCCTGACATATCAAGATTTGGTTCAAAAATAATATTTGATACATTTTCAATTCTCATGGACACACAATGTAGTGAAAATACCCAACTTGGCCACAGGAGGGTTCACATTTGAATTCAAACCACAAATGCTCTAGTTATATTGAAGTTTCTCCTTTAGTGGTTCCTGTAGTCTTGTGTCAAACAGGCCTGATCTAAAATGGGACTCAACACAACCAATGATTGTCTCAATTAGCCCACAAGCCTTTGATGTCCAAGGAGACACCACTGTGACTGAACAGGCCAAGAATACCCTCATCCATCTGCCAATTCCCAAGAACAAACAACCATATCCCCTATTAAGGGCATTCATCCACTCTCAACACATCACATACAAACATTCATCAACAGCCTATACTCAGCAAGAAATAGCCAAGACATATTGGCTCCAAGAAGGATGCCAACTAATCAGAGACACCATCAGACAATGCCATTGGTGCAAACAATTCAACAACCTTCTGTATTTAACAACTACGGCTCCTCTACCAACTTATTGGTATACAGGCGTTCAAGCCTTTAAAACCATTGGCATTGACTTTGTGGGGTCATTCAATACCAAAACAGGAAAACGCATATCAATATGCATATTTTCATGTCTTCTGACACAAGCCATCCATATGGAGGACGTGGAAGACCTTACACTGGGATACTTCATTGGAGCATATGATACCTTCTGCAATTAAGGGACGTGAAACCACAGAATATTGTCTCAACTTTTTGGGCTGCATGGCAAAGATTTCTCAAAGCAAACCAGGAAGAAATCCAACAGGAATTTATAACCAAATGCTTCAAGTGGTGTTTTAATGCCACTTGCGCACCATGGAGGGGCGGCTTCTACAAAAGAATGATGGGCATAATCAAAAGCAGACTAGCTTGCTCATTCGGAGGAATACCATTTACAAACAGGAACACAGTTTGATCAGCAATCACGTTTGTGGCAAGAGTGAATAACTCTATGCCCCTAACCTACACACCAAAGGACTGGAATGACCCAATTACAATCACCCCATCCATGTTCCGTAACACTCCGCAAGCAGACTATACTGTGGACCTCACTGCTATGGACTTTGATCCTTACTGCTATGGACTTTGATCCTTACTGCTATGGGCCAAACCCCATACAGTTTGTGGAACATACAACAAAGCAGGGATTGATTTAGCTAGCAAAATTTTGCAGAGCTATTGTACAAACATTGTGGAAATCCTTTTACAATAGCTACATCTCTACTTTGCGGAAATTTCCAATTGAACAAGAAAAAACTAAGACATACCTGGAGCCCTTCCTTGGGCTCCACAAACATTGTGGAAATCCTTTTACAATGGCTACATCTCTACTTTGCGGAAATTTCCAATTGAACAACAAAAAACTGAGACATACCTGGAGCCCAAGGAAGGGCTCCAGGTATGTCTTAGTTTTTTGTTGTTTGTACAATAGCTCTGCAAAATTTTGCTAGTGTTATCTTAACTCGCTTGTAAAAATGTTCTCTTTGGTCGCGTCAACAAATAATTAAAATATCTGATTAAAAAATATTATTACACAATATATTTCTGTTGCTTTGGTACACAGAATCACACTTGTAAATATATATTTCGATATAACAGTCACGCAAGCAGAGTCAAGACAATATAAAGAAGTCTTGCTAAAGTATTGCAAGTCTTCTTGAGAATGATCGCGAGAGTCAGGTCCAATTCTCTAGTGGGATTCTTCTGGGGATTTCAGGGAAAGACTCAAGTTTATATAGCTTCTAGACGATTGGGTTCATGACATATTTCTTGGATGCAGTGGTGCATATCCAGGTTTTGGAACCAGGATGTGTATCTCAGGAACTAGCACATAATTTATTATTGAATAGTAGAAGCCGAAATTCTGTGGAACATCTATTGGGTTCATGACATATTTCTTGGATGCAGTGGTGCATATCCAGGTTTTGGAACCAGGATGTGTATCTCAGGAACTAGCACAGAATTTATTATTGAATAGTAGAAGCCGAAATTCTGTGGAACATCAATTACCATAAATAACTGTCAGCAGGAAAAGGAACATTAAATGAGGGCCTGAAGATGAAATGGGTCATGCATATCTGAGTCAGGCAAACGCGAAGTCGTTGAACCAGAACAAGGAGAAAAATATATTCATGGGAGAGTTTTTTTCCCATGTTCATCTTACTTGGAAAAGAAATTAAGAGAGAAGAAACTCAAAACATAACGTCGAGTATTTTGCAGGATAACAACTCACCCTGGGCAATAAAAAAAAAGGTTGCCATGCCTTTTTCTCGAAGTGCGATAAATAAGAGCGTTCCAGGAAAAGTTCGACAGCAGAGTCGTTTAGCAAAACAAAAGCGCCATGCTCGTTTCCTGTGGCGCAAGTGCACAAGTGTCGAGGATTTATTGCCGTGCTTCTGAGGAAGGGGCGTCAAGGCCGTGAGGCGCAGGCAAACCCTTGGAAGCCAGTGGATTTCGACAAGTTGGCTGGCAGTGCCAATCGGAGGTCGACCGGATTGACATGTCCAGGTTTGGTGTGAGTGTCTTTTACATTCTCGTCGACAGCATGTTTCGCGGAGTTTCTTCGGCATTCCGAAAACTTTACAGAGTTTTGTTTTCTGTCAAATATAGGGGGATCTCTTTTTGCTCTCGTTTAGTTTCTGGTTCGGCGATTTCGTTTTTCGCAAAAAATGGAAGTAGCGGTTTGTCGAAATACGATAAAAATAAAAGTACTTGCAAAAAAAAATGGTTTCACTGATGAAGGTACGTGATACGCGAATCAGTCTTGGCATAGTTGATTGATTGCGTGTTCTCGTGCAGGTGATTTTGCTGTTTCTGGTCACGGCTGCGTCGGTGGACGTGGTCAAATGTCGTTGTGTGCCAGACTCTATGGAGTTGGTATGTGACGATGTCTGTGCTGATGACGTAGCTCTGGCGCTGGACTTCGACAGAAAGGTAACTTTTGTTGGTAACCAGATGTTCTTGGATTGCATTAGGCTCAGGCAGTTGAAGGTAAAAAGAAGATGTGGTGCAATGAAGTTTGGTGAATTCATTGTTCCACTTTTCTTCCTATAGCAGGTTAGATTACAGCATGAGGTCCAGTGTTTCGGACATCGGGACGGTTTGGAGGCGGTTGTGGCACCCTGGGCGTGGTGTTTGCCCATCAGCAGCAGTACTGGGGCGCCTCCGATGACGTCATTGCTGGATGCGGTGTCACGGGTGATGCAAGTGACCACTGTGACGACGGAAGTGGTCATACGTCATCGTGTTGCTGGATCGGGCTCGGTTTTGCTGTCGGAGGTGACGTCATTTGTTCCAGAGATGACCATCAAAGTGAAGGACGGGAAAGCTGTGCTGGAGACGGATCTGGATGACGGGTCCGTGCTGTCACTTCTCATCATAATTTGTGGAGGATGTGGGATCTTGTCCATTGTCGTCTTCTTCGTTTGGATAGCCCGTCAAATTTATTTAAAGGTTGGTTTGCTTTTGACATCCTTTTTTCAGCCAGGATAAAAATAGCGGGGCAGTTTTGTAAAGAAAAGCTTTTTGATTTTTGTAGAGATATGAAGTGGAGGAAAAACCAAGGGAAGAATGTGCTCATGTAAATGAGATTGATTTGATGGAGGAAATTGATCAGTTTGTTCAGAGCTTTTTGGATATGTCTGTATCCAGTTTCGGAAATGGTGAACATAAAGAAAAAATGATTTAATAACTATTTTCTAAATTTTCTTCTGGTTTTCCTTTTGCAGTGGAGTTTCATTCGACGGGTGTGGACATGGTTGGACCAACACCTTTGTATGCCTCCTACACCAGCCATGGATACTACGGGGATACCTCCAGTGGATCTTTTGGACATGAGCATCCCATTGGGGGAGACAGTGGGCAATTCTGAACTGCTGGTGTGAATTTTCTTGGGCATCGTTAAGACTTTTTTGTTTGAATAGAAATTTGAAAAAATTGGTTGTGGCTTGGTATGAGAAAGCCAAAGTTTTTGCGTTTGTGGTTACCGTTTGGGCAATCATTGAGTTACTTTTTTCGTCGGCAATCATCGGGTGAATCTTTTTTTGGTACGGTTTTCAGTTTTGTACCCTTTTTGCAAAGTGCGGGTATTTGTACAGTTGTTTTGAATTTTTTCGTTATCGGTCGGAACTAAAATTGGTTGAAACTGAAATTTCTTGTCTTCTTGTTTTTTCGCAAACAGGGAAAAAAGGAGGGAATTGATAAAAATACAGGGGTAGGAGAAATACAAACAGGGGTATATCCACAGGGAATTGTTTCCTAAACTCATACTAACTTCGACACACACAGGGCATGTATTGACAGGGCTATTTTGTCATTTTTGAACAATACAAAACTGTTTTAAACAATTGACAAAACACCGGTTGTTGGATTGATGGCCATTTCAACTTTGGGATATAAATTTGTTCTGCAAGGGAGTAATTTGACAGTGGCTGTATTGGACACAATTGTATTGCGATTTTTTAGGACATATTGGATTTTTGCATAGCAGAGGTAAATAAGGCAAGCTAATCCGGTAAGAGTAAGCACAGTTGTCATGATCATATAAATGTATCCATGTTGTTGAAAATGCAATTGTAAAGTGGTGAGATCATCCAAAATTTGTGTTTTATCATTTTGGGAAGATGGAATCTCTTCAACAGCATTTATCTCTATATCATCTAGTTGAGGAACCAATTGTTTAAACGGTCCATTAACAATTGTATACCAACATTTAGGTTTGAAATATAAAATACCTGAAAATGGCAACTCGTAAGAGTGTTCAGAGGCTAGAGTTTTGTTAATTTCTGATGCCATGCAGTATTGAGTAATCCGACCCTTGTTAATGTCCGTAAATGCAAATTCATCTATGTCCAATTGAACCACAGTATTATTAGGATTCTCGGTTTTTGATAAGAGGCATTTTTCTTGGATTTCCACATCTTGTGATCCGTTTTGTATGGTTTGTACACAGGGATCAGTGGGTTGTGATAGAGGATAGTTAAATCGGCAGATTCGGCTTTTTGAAAAAGTAAAAGATGAAAGGCATGAGGGTAATTTGTGGGGGTATAATCCAAAGTGTTCGGTTCCGTGGGAAATTAAATAGGGGTAATTAATTTGGGCTTTTTTCCATATGGGAGAACCGAGATAATTTTCTTGCGCCACTGGAAATGAATGAACTCGAGATAAAAAATAGAAATCAGTGTTTCTGATGATAAGAATGAATAAAGAAATTTGGAGAGAACAGGTGCTGTTAGCTGCAAGATCTGAGGGGCATTGAGAGACATGTCCAAAGGTTAGCGGATTGGTCAAAATACTGGAGAGGATCTCATTCCTGGTCATTAAGGGAATAAGAGTTTGTTTTTCGGTGGTAAGGANCACAGTGGCATCCGTCACTGTCAGCAATAAAAAGAGGGGGAAATAGGCGCTTGGCCTTCTACAGGGAAAAGCATCACGCATTAATGCGGACGTCGTTTTGCATAGGAGAAAAACAAGGAACAGCTGCAGAGGGAGAAAATCACCACTTGTTCCTGGAAGGAAATAAAATGGGTAATTTCCGTTTATAGAGAACCTGCAACAAGTATAGAGTATCTAGGTTAACAGGTCCGTGCTGTCACTCCTCATCATAACTTGTGGAGGATCCTGGATCCTGTCCATCGTCATCTTCTTCGTTTGGATAGTCCGCCAAATTTATTTAAAGGTTGGTTTGCTTTTGACATCCTTTTTTTTAGCCAGGATAGAAAATAGCGGGGCAGTTTTGTAAAGAAAAGCTTTTTGATTTTCATAGAGATATGAAGTGGAGGAAAAACCGCAGGAAGAATGTGCTCATGTAAATGAGAATGATTTGATGGAGGAAATTGATCAGTTTGTTCAGAGCTTATCGGATATGTCCGTGTCCAGTTTCGGAAATGGTGAATATTAAGAAAAAATGGGTTAATAATTATTTTCTAAATTTTCTTCTGGTTTTCCTTTTGCAGTGGAGTTTCATTCAACGGGTGTGGACATGGTTGGACCAACACCTTCGTATGCCTCCTACACCAGCCATGGATACTACGGAGATACCTCCAGTGGATCTTTTGGACATGAGCATCCCGTTGGGGGAGACAGCGGGCAATTCTGAGCTACTGTTGTGAATTTTTCTCGGGCATCATCAAGACTTTTTTTTTTGTATAGAAATTCGGAAAAAATCGGTTGTGGCTTGGTATGAGAAAGCCAAAGTTTTTTTTTACGTTTGTGTTTACCGTTCGGGCAATCATTGAGTTACTTTTTTTGTCGGCAATCATCGGGTGAATCTTTTTTCCGGTACGGTATCAGTTCTGTACCCTTTTTTGCGAAGTGTGGGTATTTGTACAGTCGTTCTGAATTTTTTCGTTATCGGTCGGAAATAAAATTGGTTGAAACTGAAATTTCTTGTCTTCTTGTTTTTTGCAAACAGGGAAAAAAGGGGGAATTAATAAAAATACAGGGGTAGGAAAAAATACAAACAGGGATATATCCACAGGGATTGTTTTCTAAATTCGAACTGATTTCAACACACATACAGGGCATGTATTGACAGGGCTATTTTGACATTAGAACAAAACAAAAACTGTTTTAAACAATTGACAAAACACCAGTTGTTGGGTTGATGGCCATTTCGACTTTGGGGTATATATTTGTTCTGCGAGGGAGTAATTCGACAGTGGCTGTATTGGACACAATTGTATTGCAATTTTTTAGGACATATCGGATTTTTGCATAGCAGAGATAAATAAGGCAAGCTAATCCGGTAAGAGTAAGCACAGTTGTCATGATCATATAAATATATCCATGCTGTTGAAAATGCAACTGTAAGGTGGTGAGATCATCCAAAGTTTTTTTTATCATTTTGGGAAGATGGAATCTCTTCAACAGCATTTATCTCGATATCATTTAGTTGAGGAACCATTTGTTTAAACGGTCCATTAACAATTGTGTATTGACATTTAGGTTTGAAATATAAGATACCGGAGTATGGCAACTTGTAAGAGTGTTCAGAGGCTAGAGTTCTGTTAATTTCTGATGCCATGCAGTATTGAGTAATCCGACCCTTGTTAATGTCTGTAAATGCAAATTCATCTATGTCCAATTGAACCACAGTATTATTAGGATTCTCGGTTTTGATAAGAGGCATTTTTCTTGGATTTCCACATCTTGTGATCCGTTTTGTATGGTTTGTACACAGGGATCAGTGGGTTGTGATAGAGGATAGTTAAATCGGCAGATTTGGCATTTTGAAAAAGTATTTTTGATAAGAGGCATTTTTCTTGGATTTCCACATCTTGTGATCCGTTTTGTATGGTTTGTACACAGGGATCAGTCGGTTGTGATAGAGGATAGTTAAATCGGCAGATTTGGCATTTTGAAAAAGTCAAAGATGAAAGGCATGAGGGTAATTCGTCGGGGTATAATCCAAAGTGTTCGGCTCCTTGGGAAATTAATTAGGGGTAATTAATTTGAGCTTTTTTCCATATGGGAGAACCGAGATAATTTTCTTGCGCCACTGGGAAGGAATGAACTCAAGATAAAAAATAGAGATCAGTGTTTCTGATGATGGGAATGAATAAAGAAATTTGGAGAGAACAGGTTCTTTTTTCCATATGGGAGAACCGAGATAATTTTCTTGCGCCACTGGGAAGGAATGAACTCGAGATAAAAAATAGAGATCAGTGTTTCTGATGATAGGAATGAATAAAGAAATTTGGAGAGAACAGGTACTGTTAGCTGCAAGATCTGAGGGGCATTGAGAGACATGTCCAAAGGTTAGCGGATTGGTCAAAATACTGGAGAGGATCTCATTCCTGGTCATTAAGGGAATAAGAGTTTGTTTTTCGGTGGTAAGGATAGTAGATATGCTGCTGGAGATTTCCAGGTCAGAGAGGATATTTGAAGGATATCTAAAGTTTAGGATCGAGTTTATGTCGCTTAGTAATTGTTGAAAAGTCTGAATCGTTCTTGCTTGGTGGTAAGGATAGTAGATATGCTGCTGGAGATTTCCAGGTCAGAGAGGATATTTGAAGGATATCTAAAGTTTAAGATCGAGTTTATGTCGCTTAGTAATTGTTGAAAAGTCTGAATCGTTCTTGCTAATTCGGTACTCAGGCTGAGTAATTTATTGTTATTCTTGGGGTTGTTAATGAATGGAATCCTGAGTTGGTTGGCCAATTCTTTGGTGATGTTCATCTGATTGTTATCAGTTTGGAAATGAAAAGAAGGGTCAATTATTTTATGTTTGGACTGTTTTTCGTTGTCCAATGTTTTTATGGTAGGCAACAAATTGAGGTATGCTGGTTCATGAGGAAATATTGTGGGTATTGCTTTTATTTGGGTACTGAATTTTTGTAATGTTTCAGATAAATCGTTTTTTGCTTCAACGAGTATATTGAAAGGATTTGAGGAGGTGGTAGTTTCATTAGCTTTGGTTTGACGTTGGATTAGATCTTGGATTTGATCAGAAATTCCTTTTGCTTTGGAATAAAGAGTTCCGATTTGGATTGGGGTATTTATAATCCAAAATTTGGAGGGAGTACAGATAGGATATAGATCTTCTAGAGTTACTCCCACATTTCCAGGGAAGTTACGTATTGGGGAATTTTTATTTGATCGAATGCTATTGTTGATCACACATTTGTCACTTTCACTGATGTCAGAAATAGTGAGAGAAATGACAATGTTAATTTTGCACCAACAAGAAAAAGATATTTCAGCATTTTTTTGTCCATGTTTGCTGGGTAAAAGCTGATGATAGACTGGAGGTTGGTGGGAAATGTAGGTGGAATATTTTGGATTGTTGTTTCCGCTGGGCGCTTCTGGTGCGAGCAGCAACAGGTGCTTGTTCTTGAGCTCGTCTCGCTTGACTGCGCGTGCGTTGCGGAAGTATGCGTGATGGGTCCACTGCTGCTGGGTCAATGTCCAGCCTGGTGAGACCTTGGGCTTGTTGGATAGGAGTTTGATGACCGGGAAAACTGGCATCCTGTGACAAAAAACGGTCAGGAGCATGCTTTCGTTTTTTCCGGTCCGAGCTCCGTGCAGTGGATCGAGACGGTCGCATTGTGGTGTCAGCATCAGTTTCAGGAGAGTTAGCGGGAACAGTAGCAGGAATAGATGTGGAGTCAGGAACGGATGTAGCAGGAGATTGATGTTTTGGGGTGCTGGCAGCAGATGGTGAAGGCTGGTCCGTCAGAGTAGGTAGACTGTAGTCAGAGTCAGGGGCAAACAGGCAACCAAATTCGTGGGTGATGCCTTGGGCCACTTCTTTGATAGTTTTGAAGAAACTGGGCCTGCTTGGAGTAGTATCTGCCAGCGGTTGGATGACGGTGATGGCGTTGTCAACAGCAGTATCGTTGTCATTTTTGGCAGCAGCACTGTTGTTGGTTGTATCCATGGTGTTGTTGGCGGATACAAAGATGTCCTCATCAGGAACAGATTTTTCAAGCGGCTGGTCAGGCGGTTGGTCAGGACACGTGTCGGGATCAGCGTTATGGTCAGCAGAAAATTGATGAGGTTGATGAGGTTGATCACGGGCAGCAAAAGAAAAATCAAGGTCCTCCTTGATAGTTGCTGATGGTGCAGAAAAAGATGAGGGATCCGTTGAGGGATCTGCTGATGTAGGGGTTAATTCTGCTTGGAATTCGACGTTGTCTGGATTGTCCGTTCCTCCTTGTATGTATGGACGGACGTAGCTGATGTGAACTACATCAGTCCAAGTTGGGTTTTTGTCGTCCTGGACTCGGATTACGACGTCATTGATTTTCTCAAGGATGGAATATGGTCCTTTATATTTTGCAGACCATTTTTGTCCAATGTATGTTGCAAGATCATGACGTCGAATGAGCACTTTGTCTCCAGGAGAATATTGTTGTCCTGTTTGATGTTTATTGAGTCTTTGTAGATATTGTTACAAATGCAAAAAAACTATACGCTCAGGAATTTCGCCAAAGTGCGATATTTGATTGTGGTGAGCTTTT
>CAJPEX010005800.1:0-11453 GCA_905338405.1 Notodromas monacha | reverse complement strand
ATAGGTTATTGCAGATACAGTATTGAAAACTCACGAATCGGGTTTCCTCACGGCCCCGGCCCGACGCTTGAGGCTGCAAATGACCAGGAGGTCCGTGAAGAGAAACACCGCCCTTTCCTTCTTGGTGCCCAGACTGCCGGGCATGGTTGCCAGGTCGTAGCGGAGGAACGCCCTGGGCAGCACGGCCGGGTCAGCACCACCACCACCACTGCCGCCACCACCACTGCCGCCACTACCGCCGCCGCCGCCAGCCGTCGGCGGCTGGTGTGGCGGTGCAGCCGGCAGCAGATGCAGGCCGTCCACCATGCTCTGCAGCGAGGACAGGGCCTGGTCCCGCCGCTCCTGCTCGCGGGCCTCCTTCTCCATGTGGTTGATCTTGAGGGCCAGGCTGTGCACCTCGCGCTGGGCCGCCACCAGGTCCATGTGGTCCGGGTGGCCCGGGTCCGTGTGCTTCAGCAGCATCTGGGCGGGGGGTCATTAAGTCATCGTCAGTCAAACAGTCGGGATGAGAAGCAGGATGAGCAAAAGGCGGAGCTCATTTCTCGAATCCAGTCGAACCCCATTAGAAAAGCCACAGCTTTTATCCCGCGGCAGAGTTGGGATATTTCTGGGGAAGGGGGCTGGTGCATTTTAGTTTGACGTACCAAAGGTCAATGAAATGCCTCTGGGTTGGGATGGGAATGCCCAAGACAGGAAAAATAAGAGGAACGAATATCCTATTGCTTAAAGGAATCCCCGATGTTAATCCTGTGCCATAGGACGGCAGGGAAAAACGCCACCCGTGAAAGATTTTTATTTTATTTTATCATCACGCAACATTTTCTGCAGGATTCGAAAAAAAAATAAATGTGGGACTCATCCCAAACTTAGGCCTTGGTTCAAAAATACAATTTTTCGATATGCAGTGCTCATGGGCAAAACATTTTGCGAACGTATCGTTAATTTGCGTCGTAAGGGTTAATAATAAGACACCCCCAATAACCCATCTTTTCCCTTTGACAACTGCCAATTTACTATGAAAAACGAATCTAGTCCCAATGAAAAAGTATTGGAACCCCTGACAAAACGCCATCAGCAAAAATTATCGACGACTCCAATATATGCTCCTACCAATTAATTTTGTATTTGATATAGCCTGCTGCTAAGAAGATTCAAGTTTTTGCAAGCGGTCCCCAATAAAAATAAACACAAATACTGTAAAAATTCGACATAATTAACTTCTATAGGCATCGTTAGCTATACAGTATATAATTTTGACATATACCAGGGCTATTTTGACTATTTCTATAATAATTACAATTTTATTCCCTATGATACTTAATTTTTGTACGGTATTATTTTAGCTTTTTTTTATAAGCATATAAAACCCGTTAAACTGCCACAAACCAATAGAAAACAAATGATGGCGGCTTAACTTGAAAGTTTTCAATTATCATCATGAAGTAAATTTAAAACTTTAGTGTGGAAAAGTATGAGAGCTTTGCAGAACATTTGGCTGTGTAATAAATAAATAATTTATTATTATTTTACAATCACACCTGGTCTAGAAATACGGTGCCACAGGCCGAGTCCAACTGAGACCACCGTCTTATGTAATCAATGAAGACTTTCAAATGCATTCCCCTAAAATCATACATTCCTCATTTTTTTCTACGACTTCTCTCCCCGTGTTGCTTCCTCGAAAATGAAGGGAATACGAAATGCCTCATTCCTCCACACGCGACACACAGACGACACTGTCACAGCTAATCTCAATCCTCAATTCGAGTCTTCCGGGAAGTCCACAGAATAAAAATAAATAAGAAATCCCTCCGATGCTCGTCACTCCATCTTACATTCCCCGTCTGTCACGCGAGGTCGTCGACATGCCACAGAATATTTCGGGTCGAGAGAAGAAAAAAAAAAAAGAGAGAGAACTGGTCGGAAACCGCAGTTTGACACACACGGAATGAATTTCTCACCATCACGGGGAAAGAAGATCGGTAATGGAATTTCAAATCCCCCTCAAGCAAAGCGTATGCGTGACTGTCGCTGTGAGAGAGAACTGGTCGGAAACCGCAGTTTGACACACACGGAATGAATTTCTCACCATCACGGGGAAAGAAGATCGGTAATGGAATTTCAAATCCCCCTCAAGAAAAGCGTATGCGTGACTGTCGCTGCTGCCATCGAGTCAGCCCTTTTCATCGACGTCACGAAATCGAATGAGCGATCATTACATTATTCAATTCGATACTAGAAAGAATGATAATAAAACTAGACGATCGAGACGAGACGCGGACTTTATAAATCCCCTATTCATCAGATAAAAAAACAAAAACTGCGGCCCTGTCAAAAACGCTTCTCGCGTCCGCTATTTCCAGCTGCTGACAATAAGGAGAAAAATCATTTTCCTATACACTCGAGGCACACACAAAAAAGAAACAAAATATATAGGGGAAAAGCGTACAATCAAGTGCCAAGAGACACAGCTGAAATGCAAGAGAGAGAAAAAAAAAGCCGGGTTCCTGAAGAAAAACAAAAACAACCCCTCCGAGCTTGGCAGGCTGAAATCCGGGGACCCTTGCGAGATAAGCAGGCCTTGGAGAAAATTGACTGAACCCCGGGCCGGTATGTATGAGTATCGGGCCAGATCGACGCTGAACAATAACCCAGAGGCGTCCCAGTGAGACACGCGATTATGCCTTGCGCCTCATCGTCACTGTCGCTGTCGCTGTCGCCGTCGCCGTCGTTAGCCCCCCAAGGCCATCTCGGCTCTGTCGTCGTTGCTATATACGAAACCCCCCCCCAGCAGCAGGTGCACATATAGTGCAATTTTTTGTCTGCCTGTTTGATTTCACGGCAGAAAGTAGTAGGACTCGTCTGTGTCAAAGACAAGTAGGGTTTCTATTCGGGTTACTATATCTTAACACCCGTATTTCATGACGACATGCACCGTTTTACCCTTTCATTGCTGCATGTTTTCAAAAGTGAAACACCTCTTTTTACTCCAAAAATGTTTAAAACTACCCAACCCTGAATTCATATACTGTACAGTGAAATCTCGTTACAACAAAGCCACGGAGACCATCAGCAGTGAAGTAGTTTCGCTGTACTGAAAAATTCGTTTCAAAGTAACTCATTTAACATTGAGGCTATTGAGCAGGGCTCTGAAAATGAATTTGTCGTAAGCGAATATTCGTTGTAACAGCTAGATTTTACTGTACTTGAAATTGCATTTTTTCATAGCAAGATCAAATAAAATCAAACGGCAACAGTCCTCACATTTATTTTCCTTTGAAGTCTTGGAGGATATCCAGTGGAAAGTACGAAAAAAAAGTGAGGTCTTCTGCACCGAAAGATATCACGAATTTTTTTCGCATGAAATTTTGTAAGAAACTGCGTCCGAACAATTTTCTGACAAAGAGTCAAAAGTTCTTATTACATTTCACAAATTTCAAGATGAAAATAAGATGCCGTGCGATTAAAAACTGCGAATAGGGGCTATTTTTGATACATTTTCTTTGTGAAATGCTTCCTTGAATTTGACTTTCTTTGGTCAAATTCCGATTCCTATATATTTTCAGAGAAGCAATCGTGTTCAATCCAACGCTGATTATTTGAATGAAATACATTTTCAAATCGATACATAATCAAATTATGCGGCAAATTTAAAGTTTTGAAGATTTCAGAACATACAGATTTGTTGCGACTAAAAAATTGTAAAAATTGCGTCTCATGAAGCACACTCCTCTGATATTTTCCCTTTTTGATGGGAACGTCTTATTCTGAAGAAAAAAAAATAAGAAGAGGGAAATGAAATATTCTTGAAAATGGACGAGGCATTNCCCCCCCCCCCAGCAGCAGGTGCACATATAGTGCAATAAAAACAGACGGACAAACTAAAGTGCCGTCTTTCATCATCCTGAGCAGACACAGTTTCTGTTCATCCCAAAGATAAGCCCAATGATATAGAATTGTGGGCATAAAGTACTGCTGTACGTGGCAAAATTCCATTTCAACCTACTTTCAAGTCTCTGTTTATTGCTGCATGTTTTCAAAAGTGAAACACCTCTTTTTACTCCAAAAATGTTTAAAACTACCCAACCCTGAATTCATATACTGTACAGTGAAATCTCGTTACAACAAAGCCACGGAGACCATCAGCAGTGAAGTAGTTTCGCTGTACTGAAAAATTCGTTTCAAAGTAACTTATTTAACATTGAGGCTATTGAGCAGGTCTCTGAAAATGAATTTGTCGTAAGCGAATATTCGTTGTAACAGCTAGATTTTACTGTACTTGAAATTGCATTTTTTCATAGCAAGATCAAATAAAATCAAACGGCAACAGTCCTCACATTTATTTTCCTTTGAAGTCTTATGGAGGATATCCAGTGGAAAGTACGAAAAAAAGTGAGGTCTTCTGCACCGAGAGATATCACGAATTTTTTTTCGCATGAATTTTTGTAAGAAACTGCGTCCGAACAATTTTATGACAAAGATTCAAAAGTTATTATTACACATCATACATTTCAAGATGAAAATAAGCTGCCGTGCGATTAAAAACTGCAAATAGGGGCTATATATGATACATTTTCTTTGCGAAATGCTTCCTTGAATTTGACTTTTTGTTGTCAAATTCCGATTCCTGTATATTTTCAGAGAAGCAATCGTGTTCAATCCAAAGCTGATTCTTCGGATGAAATACATTTTCAAACGAATACATAATTAAATTATCAGGCAAATTTAAAGTTTTGAAGATTTATTCAGAACATATACAAACAGATTTGATGCGACTAAAAAACTGAAAAAATTGCTTCTCATGAAGCACTCCTCTGATATTTTCCCTTTTTGATGGGAACGTCTTATTCTGAAGAAAAAAAAATAAGAAGAGGGAAATGAAATATTCTTGAAAATGGACGAGGCATTGACCCGCAGATGCTTTCAGGGATCATCGAACAAACAATGATTGCCACTGGGAAAAAGGGCAATTTTTCCACGTTTTCTCCAGTTTTCTATATGGAGGACATGTGGATGGAGATCTGGAGATCGAGACAGCTGCCATGGAGCCCCAGGGATCCCGAGTCGTCCTCTTCCAGCACAGGGTTTTATTTATTTATTTTTTTCGTAGGTTCGGAGGGATCTTTCATCATGCATCCCTGCCCTGGGGTCACCCGGAACCAATAAACTTCCACCCTTCCGCAAGCCTTTTTCGACCATGGTTTACTGCGCGTAACCCGCAAACATTTTTCCTTATTCAAGATAGGCTGAAGCCTTGGAGACAATAATTTTGATCGCAGAAAAAATAAATCTCTTCTTCAACCCAAATTTCCAACCAGAAATCACTCTGTTCGAACGGGGTAAAATGGACGATACAAATTATTTCCTGATCAAAATGTTCCTCATAGAGGCGGTGCATGTAATTTTTTTCTAATTTTCACGGTTTTAAGCAAGAAAGCTTTAGAAAATGTGAACCATCATCAACGATTTGTGATTTATTCGGGCTGTATAGAGTCTACGCGAAATGTCCCGATCATTCAATCATTAATATGAAATCATGGCAAAGTTTGAGGCGCACTTCTTCAATATATTCAAGTCTACCAGTTTTTTTTTCTCCACAAACTGAAAGGATTTGTGCAGTTTCGCATTCATTTTTAACATTTTTTTGGAACCTGATACTGAATTTCGAAGAACAGTAGAATTCAATTTATATTAGACCGCAATAAAATTTTCAGACATTGAAGAAAAAAAAAAGAGTCGGCCATGGAAAAGTCTGAAAATTTTGGAGGAAAAACGTGGCTATTACGCACATTCAAGAATTGATTTAGCTTGTGGATGTTGACACGTCTGAAGTTTTTGCGGCAATAAAATAATCGTCTTAAAAACATATAATTAGATTGANTCGAGACAGCTGCCATGGAGCCCCAGGGATCCCGAGTCGTCCTCTTCCAGCACAGGGTTTTATTTATTTATTTATTTTTTTTCGTAGGTTCGGAGGGATCTTTCATCATGCATCCCTGCCCTGGGGTCACCCGGAACCAATAAACTTCCACCCTTCCGCAAGCCTTTTTCGACCATGGTTTACTGCGCGTAACCCGCAAACATTTTTCCTTATTTAAGATAGACTGAAGCCTTGGAGACAATAATTTTGATCGCAGAAAAAATAAATCTCTTCTTCAACCCAAATTTCCAACCAGAAATCACTCTGTTCGAACGGGGTAAAATGGACGATACAAATTTTTTTTCTGATCAAAATGTTCCTCATAGAGGCGGTGCATGTAATGCTTTTCTAATTTTCACGGTTTTAAGCAAGAAAGCTTTAGAAAATGTGAACCATCATCAACGATTTGTGATTTATTCGGGCTGTATAGAGTCTACGCCAAATGTCCCGATCATTCAATCATTAATATGAAATCATGGCAAAGTTTGAGGCGCACTTCTTCAATATATTCAAGTCTACCATTTTTTTTTCTCCACAAACTGAAAGGATTTCTGCAGTTTCCCAGTCATTTTTTATATTCGTTTGAAACCTGATACTGAATTTCGAAGACCAGCAGAGTTCAAGTTATAATAGGCCACAAGAAGACATTACAGAAGAAAAAATAAACGGAGTCGTCGATGGAAAAGTTTGAAAATTTTGGAGGAAAAACGTGGCTATTACGCACATTCAAGAATTGATTTAGCTTGTGGATGTTGACACGTCTGAAGTTTTTGCGGCAATAAAATAATCGTCTTAAAAACATATAATTAGATTGAGTAAAATAATGTCACGCTCTCTAGTTAAGAAATCAAAGCAAGAAACCCAAAAATGCCTCGATTGGTTTTAGTTTGACATAACTCAGTCATCTTAAATCCCGCAGTATATTTTCTTACTCCCTAAAGTCACATAGTGAAACTGTCACTAACCTTAATGAGCAACTCGTATCTCGGAATTCTCTGCACCGGCATGATCAACAAAGAGTCCAGGGCACAATCCATGGCCAACCGTCCCCTGTGTTCTCTGGCCGTCGCCTGGAAACAACAATAGTCATTCGTCAAAAAAATTTATTGAAAAGAGAAAATGCGCAAGAAAAGAAAGGAAAACTCACATTGATGTATTTTTCGAAGGCCGCCTTCTGGTGACACGCCAGCTTCACGGCTTCCTTCGCGTGCTTCCAGTGATTGATGAAAGCGGAATAAGTTTCAATCACCTCTTCTTTCGTGAACTGTAAAAAAAAGAAAAAAAGAAAAGCGAAAGTTCAGAAAAAAATCACCTGTACTGCAATGACAAAAAGGTTTTATTTTCATAAGTCAAATGCCAGGCTTTCATGAAATAACATTGATGTCTTTTCGAGAAATGAAAACGTACGAGGTGTGTTGTCCAGTTTTACCTTCAGAATTCTTGAAATTGACCTAGCATTAATCCCAAGGACTGTAGTGATTAATTGAAAATGAATTCCGCCATTTTCATAAAAAAAACCCAAATCGATTCCAAGAAGCCTAAATGACAAGCTGGACTAAAGCAAAAAAAAAAAAAAAAATCTGCGAGAAGCGAGTTAAACAGAAAGCTGTAAGGGTAACTTCTGCGAAAATGTTGAAAAAAAAAGTCGACCAAGACTGATTTTTATCTTGTGCCAAAAGAATGTTCTTTCCTGATCAATAACTTTTTTTCAGATCTATCTGAAAACGTTTTAAATTTCGACCCCAAGTGTATATATACTCGAATTAGAAAACTTTCCCGCGTGTTATTAAGCCATAATTAATGTTTCGAGAAAACTCTTTCTAAGCGATCAAAAAACTATCATTACAGAGGAATTCATGCTGCTCTAGTCAAAAGATCCAGTATTTCACGAACTGTTCAAGAAAATTCTAGAGGATTTCCCGAACAAAATGAATCTTTTCGGAGTTCATTTAAATGTGAAGGTAGGCTAATTTTGTGAAGAAACCGCCCAACCATATTATTGTTAAGAAAAGCAGCGAAAAAACCCCGGAAAGAATGAAAGATAGCAATTTTCTTTCCGGCTCGTTCACAACAAAGCCGGTTTTTATGTGCATCAGCGTCAGCCTTAATGAAGCTTGGCCTTATTACGTATTCTGGCTGCAAATACGAGCAACGTCACGACGATGGACGCAGTCGAGGACATTCAAAAAGATTAGTACTTTGACACACATTACTGATTCCGGAGTCCTGGATGAAATTAAAATCCATGGCTTAATTCCAAGAAAAAAAGCATTTTGTTAATCACGTATAGATTCCCACATTACATTTAATTTCCCAGTCGTCCGACGACTCTTCGCAGTTGAATTTTATTTTACAAATTTTCCTCACCACTGAAAATTTTAGAGGAAACAAGAGAGTTGGAAGAATTTATCTCTGAGAAAATGGCATCCACCTTTCCTTCACGAACCAATTGAAAAAAATAATTTTAAAAATTTCCATAGCAATACAATATCATAGATGTTGTGTCTATAATACAATTGAAATTATCCCGAAAATCTTGTCAGTAATTAATGGCCTTGCCAATTCAAAATATTCCCGAACATAAACATTTGCTGAGCAGGAAATCAAAGTCCATCTGAACTAACATGTATAATCCGACACACAACACATGCAATGACTGTGCAACGAGTTGAAGTGACATCTACCTGCACTAAAACAATTTTTCCTCATGACAGACCAAAAAAAAGACAGAACTTTGAAGAAAGAAACGAAAACAATGCGAATCAGATTCCTCAAAATTAAGATTGTACAGTGTATCCAAAGCCAGAAATGCTACTGCTGTATTGTATTATTTTCCAAACAGAAAAGCGTCCATATTTGTATAATAAATTGGGCCTCTTTGTTGTGCTCTGAAATGTTTTCACATCGGCTCCACCGGATTTCTATAGGTTCCATAATTCCTTGTACTACCACCATCAGTTTGGTAGTCTTTATATGTTCGCCAGGGTTTCCCAAGGTAAAAAAAAAGGGGATATATGATTTGTACCCTCATATATACGAGTACAAATGAATGCAACAAGTGCTTATTTTTCGCGCTCTGTAGTTGGTAACCTTGCGTTGGTTCTCTTGGGATCCCCCGTCTCCTCGATTAGTTTAGCAGCGAAAATGGCTCGCATCCTCAGCCATGATTGAAGACTGATGATTCTGTACCCAGAGACTCTGGATTCATCTCTTGCTTACTTAGCTTACAAATTATAAGCATATGTCCCGTTTTGCGCAATGCATCCGAGTAAATTCAAAATCTTATTGTCGAATTGATCGCGAAAAGATTTTGCATCATTTTAATAAATTTTTATTGTCAGTGCTGCAACTATACGCACCATTCGTTATGTGCATACTTTACGGAGAAACGCAAAAATATTTTGGAAATACTGTATATTTTTGAATTTCCATGCTTGGCTCGAAAAATTGTGCAGCATGAAGTCCAATACAATAAATTCGTGGTCGAACAATGTCAAAGTTTATGCCAAAAAACTTGGTCGATAAATTCACAGTTTGAAATGGTATTTGTAAAATTTGTGTCCAGATTCAAAAAAGTATTTACGGAAAACAAGATTAAAAGGAAATTCCCGCTGTGGTTAAAGTGCCACTTTACAGGAGTCTGAACATTTTTTTCAATTTATGTTCTCCAGGATGACTTGCATTTTTTCAAGAATGGCAGAATTGAAAATGTTTTGTCCAGATTTCGCGTGTCATTTGCAAAAACGGAAAGCAAGAGCATTCTTGATGAAGCTGCTGTTTTGCTGTTATTGATGCCAGGGAAAAAAAAGTAATGTCAGAAGGAACCGAAACTGCTGAATTTTTTATAAGTAGCGTGTGATGTATTGTGAAGAAAACTGATTTCATTTGAAAATTAAAGGAGATTCCTCAGCACATGATTTTTTTTTGCAAGACGCGCAAATGAAGTACTGTATTCAATATAGTGTAGAATAAGCAAGCCAATTTATATGTCATTTTCAGTGAGGTAACTTCGTGTTGTCCTCTAAACCAGTGTTCCCCAACCTTTTTGGGTCCAATTGCCAAAAAAAAAAAAAATCCTGCGGACCGGCAAAGTTTCACAAAAGTTTTGCACACTCAAAAATGTTTTGCTTGAAAGACCTTATGGAAGGTGTTTAAAAGTTTTTATTTTTAGCAAAAATTAACTCAAGCCCAAATGAAGCAGGTATAATTTCATTATATATAAAAAATTAAAAGGTGGGCTTGCAAAAAGTGTTCTTAAAATTTAAAATCAATTCCATTTCTTTCAGCACATGGAATTTTTTTAAAGTGTTCCTTGAAAAAAGCAAACTTTAATTTTTCATCGGGTCATTTCAACTGCAGTAGTCTTTCCAAAATTTTGGATATGCTGGTAACAGACTTCATTTCAACTTTTGATAAATTTAATGTGCTGAAAATGTCCCGCGCGGACAGCCAAAAAAAAAAAAAACGTCTGCGGACCACTGCTCTATAAACGTCCCAACACGAATTTTTAAATTTTTCCCCGCGTTGGATGGACACAAATAGGAACGAAACTTTTCTGAAATTCCTTCATGATCCATTTGGGGGAAACTATGCATAGTAGGAAACCAGGGATATATACGTGGTGGGTCACGGACTAATTGATAGGACCGCATTGGGGAAGAGCAGCAGCAGCAGAGACTTGCAGCAGTTGCTGCAGCAGCAGAGGAGGCTTTTCTTGATCACATTTTCTCACTTGCACTCAGGTCAACGCCAGCAGGCTGGAGCATAAATCCCGGGCCCACAGGGTTCTCGGGCTTTGATCCTCGTTCCTTGCTCCGACGAGAGGAATAAAGACGACGACGACAGCTGGGATCCAGCACTCGTCAGCTAAACCTTAATGTGACCGAGTTGACGACGGGACATTCAACTATAAGAGCATATGCTGATCCGAAGACCAAGAGATACAAAGGATCCAACGAATGTTTTCAGCCGAAAAATTGAAAGCGCATACGATTGAGCTATAAAAAACCTCCTTGTTGTTGAAAAAAAAATTGGCACAAGAAGAAAAAATTCATCCCTGTTTGACAAACTTTATTTTGGACAATTTAAAATAAATTCGATTTATTAGCACTTCCCAGCTCACTGCTCAAAAGTTGGGGAGATTTTTGGCATATGCCAGCATTCCCTTCGGAATTCTTGAAATTGACATAGTCTTAATTCCAAGTGTTGCCACCGTTATTTGATCATTAAATCTGCCATTTTAATCAAAAGTCGCCACTTGGGATAAGAATGTGGCGGCTGTGAAGGCGCCCGCTGATGGAAATGGCAGATTTTTTGCGTATTGTCCAGGTTCTTCTTCAGAATTCTTAAAATGTAAATGGCTTTACTGTACTTGGAAGTGTGCGGAATTTTTTACCGGACTAAATGTTCTCAAAAAATTAAGCAGTAATTGGCGCGTCTCGGGACGCGCCTGCAAGCTGCTAACCATCCCCTCAATAAAAATGAACCCATCTCTGGGTAAATAACCCTTGCTGAAGAGTCAAATGACCCCTAA